>VKKT01000652.1:125671-136117 GCA_008038995.1 Haliotis laevigata | reverse complement strand
AACTAGGACGCCATGACACCACATATACAGATTCTAGACCTTTGGTCAATCGTTGGCGTTGAATGAAACGACTGTACACTAATTTAGAACCATCAAACATAAACCCCTTTTCCAAACACTATCAATCACCAACACTTAATAAGATTGTAATAGAAAGAAACAGGTATGCATGCCCTGCCCTGTCGACAGCACACACAATTTTAATAAAACGTAAGTGTTTGTTGTCTGAACCAAGGACATATTAGCTCGAATCTGCTTAACGAAAGTCAACACAAGATTAATGTATTTACAAAGGCTTCAGTTACATTAGCTTTGCATACAACATTCAGTGTTTAATACAACAGTGCTGTTTAGTGTTTACGTCTAGTCGGGGCGTTTGGGAAGACTTGTGGTTAAGTGTTCGCTCGTCCGTGTTCAATTACCCACATGGGTACAATGTATGAAGCTCATTTCTGGTGTCTCCCCGCTGTGATATTGCTGAAATATTGCTAAAGCGGCGTAAAGCTAAACTCACTCACTCACTATTGCTAGTCATGACCAGGCAATCTTTGTTATCACGTCATAAAGATCTGACATTGACAATATGTCTAAAAACCATTCTGACAATTCTTTGAATAATCAATATGGTTTCTCACATTTTCTTGAGTAGCTCGAAACATCATATGTAGCAATATGTCGTAAACTGATGCTGGCGATAATGGATAACAGAASAWCGGTTTTCTACTTCTAGGAAACGTTGCTGTCGGTGTCTGTCCAGTCGAAACTATCTGAGGAAGATAATTTATTATTAATGGTTATACACGTGCCTGACTATCGACCAGGAATATGACTAGCACAGGAATATATATGTATTGCACTCTTGGTGTCTCCAAACACAATAGTGACAATGAATACCAACAATGTCTGAAAGTGAATTTCTACTCTCACTGTCATCACTGGTACTGATGTCGACTCTCTTAGCAGCCCACCTATATGCTGATTGGATCTCTCTTATAGGTTATAACCTTTTAAGGAGTATAAAGGAGGCTGAGGGAAGTTGGAGATTGGGGTGGCAGTCTTAGAGACTGGCCATTTGTTATTCCGGGAAGGGGGTTGGGTGGAATGGTTTCGCTGGGACCTAACACTTAATTAGTGATGATCTAAATGTAATCACGAATCACTGCACGGCTATGCCTTATGTCAATACCGTCATATCAACACCATCCCAGATGTCCATACGTAAACACTACAATGACACTGTGATATGTCAATACCATGCCATATGTCAACACTGTCATGTCAAGACCTAGCCATATGACAACAGTCATGTCAAGACCACGCCATATATCAACACTGTCATGTCAAGACCACGCCATATGTCAACACTGTCATGTCAAGACCACGCCATTTGTCAACACTGTCATGTCAAGACCACGCCATATGTCAACACTGTCATGTCAAAACCACGCCTTATATCAACAGTCAAGTAAAGACCACGCCATATGTCAACACTGTCATGTCAAGACCACGCCATATGTCAACACTGTCATGTCAAGACCACGCCATATGTCAACACTGTAACATGTAATGCACGTATAACGGAATACCACACAGTCTCAGTGGGCTCAAACATATGATAAATTAAATGGTACAACATGGTAAAATATCAAAACGTAACTGATATAAATAATACATCGCATATCCACAAAGAAACATACAGCCTTCAACAATGTGCTGTGTACCTGCATAGGAACAAATATTTATTTCTGAAAACATAGCATGGCTATGTTCTCTTTGAATTTTGTGTTAACTTCAATTTTGATATGGGCAAGTATTTACACCACAAGATTACTGTCGTAATGCCAATCTTTAAATAATAGCAGTATCCGTGGTTGTGATACATCTCGTCTTGTTGGAGGCAGAAAGTAAGGGCAGATAACTCCCACTGAATAATACCTGAATTTCCAGCTTAACACAATACCATACAATCTCAAATCGGCCTACTGTTGGTGTTCACTGACGGCAAGATCTAGCATGTGACAGCATAAAAACAAACACGTGGAATGCATCTTTGATAATCAACATAAATTGAATGAAAACAAATAAAATGACAACAGTCAACATTGGAATATATATTATCTATAAACGATATTGATCCAGTGAAGTATTATTCACTATTGACACATTTATTCCAGAATATACCGAGACAGACTGAATGTATATCAGGTGTTTCCACCCTAAGACAAAAGGAACAGGAAGCGACATCATGTGAATGCGTCCTTCGGGTATAAATGATATATTGTTTCTTCTTACCACGAAAGGTTTTTTTACTTCAAAATTTGGTAAACGGAACTGCCGAGAAAATTGAAATGTGAAAAAATGCAAACGTTACTAATACTCTTTCACTGTCGCTGTCAATGTAAATAGATTAAATAAATCACTACAATTATAAACTGTTGAACATATATCTTAAGAACTTCAAAAACAAGGCAAAATTGACAAATTTCAATTGGAAATATTTTGACTTAAGGACCTGATTTTCCTCCCAAATTCAATAAACATATGTAAACGTCTGGCGGAAATATTCTTTCCTTCATACAGGAGAGGTCATTTTTCCGGTTAACACATATCTATTAACGGTATCAATTTCAGGGTATAGAACAATCGTCACCTACAAACACATTGATCTCCTACACCATGTAAAGCGTATACGTAATTCATCTACATAAATCACAGCTTCCCCCAAAATATATACATATTGGTGCAAACACCATCCAGAACATTTGATTAAGTCAATTTTGATTTACGTGTTATACTCACAAAACTACATTCATCAGTATAATTGTAAAATAAATGCTATAATTGTTAAATAATTTATAAGTTCCAATAACGTTTGTATTGGCGTCACGTATCACTTTGACTAACTAATTCTTATAATAGCGACATGCGTAGGTCTTCAGGGAATCTATAGTGCATCAATGTATCTCGACTTGGGAAAGAAAGATGATGGCAAAATATACCCCTTAACTGATAAATATCTATTTCATATCAATTTTGGACATGAAATTCTTGATATCATTAAAAGATTTTGGACAGGTTTCAGGTGTTACATTCAATTGTTAACACACATTTGAAACAAAAACATCGAAAGGATTGAATTCACAAGTAGGGGTCGTCAAATAGGAGTGATGACAGCATCTGTTCCAGCGTCAGGGCATATTGTAATCACAGTCGGATTATGGTGATATAAGAAATAGAAATTCATGATATTACATTTCCTCTCTCTTTTTCAAACTTTCGTTGGGATTTGGAATTGGTACAACAAAACGAGACGGGATGACATTCGCCAACGCATTGCTCAAGCGCCATTAACTCCAGCGCTTTCAGCTTAATGGTAGGTGTTTGACGAATCAGAAACGCATGTCATCATGACATGGGTTCACTCAACTCTGAAGGTTCGTTGTCGTCGCTGTTTGATATGACATTAGATCGTAAACAGAACTGGCATTTTGTTCAGATGTTGCGCTATTAAAACAACAGAAAACATTTTATTCCATTTTTTTGCATTTCAGGGTTGATGTTAGCTTGTAAGCACCAATTACAGAGGCAAAGTTCCAAGCGAGAGATGACAGTGTGGATGTTGATTTTGGATGCATAATTTGAACCTTGTTGACAGGATGCTTTATAATTCGTTAACACGCAGATCTTATTGACGTAAACTGAGATAAAATGTGCCACGTGGCCATTTCTTTAGCAGGTTTACAGATAACAGAACTCTAAACAGACAATGTGGAAATAACTAACGTTTTAATGTGTCGCGAGGACGTGCACCATCCAAGAATGTTCAAACCGAGAGAGAAAATTCGAATCATACCCTTAAACTTCCAGTATACGCCCTGCCATGAATCCGATCGCTGATACCGCCTTTGCTTCATTTTTGAAGGTCCATTCTGATCTAAAATGACACTGGAGGGAAAAGCAGGAGGGTTTCATTTAAAACCCTGCATTAACTGAGAGCAGTTATCTCCTGTCTCAATCAACGGTTAACGGGATGTAATAACATGGGTCTACCAATCGGCCAAACTGAACAGCTTAGGTTAAAAGAATGGAATGAAGCTTACTGGAATCAATTGCCATTGTTTCCTGAAACCTACTGCAGTATCTGACGTTACTATCGTAGAAGCGATGCTTTTTGATCTTACATCATGAATATCGTAATTAAATAGCCGTTGCATCATGATGCGTGCACAGGTTTTTATCACCTCAATCATCTGTCCTACTGAAGCGGAATGAAACATTTTTTAGATAAACATGAAGCTGTATCAAGTGAAGCTGGCGCTTTATKGCGATGATGGGTAAAATTCCCGTTCCCAAATGACCAATTTCGAATGCTTAGCGCAGTAATCTTCTTATGTGCAGCTCACATCTGCGACTGAATTTGAGCAAATCCGTCGGCTCGCTGCAAGAGTTCTACTCTCTTGATCTAATACCAAACACTGTAAAGTAAGGTTTCTGCATCACATGAGCTAAACAATTGACGGTTAGAGCGTAACACGTTTCTGAGCAGACTCCGTTGGGATTTGATTGTAAATAACTTTGACTTGGTAGCCGCCTTGCAAGTCCCAAGGCTTGCTTTAGCAGACAATTAAAGCTGTCAAAAAGAAACAGATCCCCCTAAACTATCGTTACCTGCAACTGGCATGTATCACAGATGGCAATGTTTTGGTGTTTCATTGTGAATACATTCAAACTATAACGGCTCCGTTTCACAGAGCAATCAGGGCGCTACGGCTCTTATAACACCATTACGTTTAGCTAGACAGTATAGTATCGCTTTATGAAACGGGGCCCACTTTGCTATGAAATTAAAAAGTATAACGTGTAACAAATTGCACGCTCAAAGCTATTCACAATTTACAATTCAACCACAAATGGATCTTTCTAGTGTGGAACACACAACACCAGCTAGGTTTGAAAACAGATTTCAGTATAAGAAAATATCCACAAATATCTTCCAAAGTAAAAAAATAAGTCTACTCTTAAATATTGAGTATTTTTTTTACAAAACAATTCAAATGGTAAATGTATCAATTAACCAGCACTCAGTTCAGGAAAGCAACGGTTGCAATACAGTTGTAGTGTATCCACATGTAGCCCTACCTCTGTGAGGGCGGTAGGGTAGGCTTGTGGGTAAAGCGTTCGTTCGTCACACTAAGGCCCGGTTTCGATTCTCCTCATGGACACAATGTGTGGAGCCCATTTCTGGTGTCCTCAGCCGTGATATTGCGGAATATTGGCCAAAGTTTCGTAAAACCATGTCTCTCTGACACATTTTTGAGACAGATAGCTTATATCTTTCTACGTAGGTACCAAATAGCACTAAAAATAACCAATAAAAAATACATAAACAACTAATTAAATAAATAATAAATAAGGCACCGTAAACAAATATAAATAAATGACGTACCGTGAAACAAACGCCATTCAAAGAAACTGAGTTTTCTTAAGTGACCAAAATATATTCTCTGAACATATTCACAGTACAAAGAAAGTAAACCGTTCACGTCTTTCTGGATTGGTTAACACCAATGATTACATGTGATACCACGCCCTCATTCCATCAGTATCGAAACATATGAAACTTCTATACTTTGATGTTGTTTCTAATAATCAGAGAAACAAGAAGCTCACGTCATCCAGTGAGATTTGTCACCGAGAGGAATACCTTTCATTAACTGTGGAACACCAGGTTTTGAAAATGCTTCTTGACTATCGAACTTGTCGAGCTTCAGTTGTTCGAGACAAGTGGCATGGGGTGCCGTTATTATCCAAAGTATCACGGGCATGTCAGTAAAGTCGTCTTATACTATACGAGGATTTTGAGTGTAAAGGTTACACTGTTGTGAGAGAGCAATGTTCCAGATGACCAACAGAAATGGGTTTCACACAAAGTATCCATGAGTGAAATCGAACCTGAGTAAATGTGCAAAACAAGCAAACACATCGCCCAGCAGGCTACCTTGTCGCCAAAATTTAAATTTCATTTCAGTTTACCTATATTAGAGGTTAGTTAGTCGAAAAGTTCTCCCCCTTCAGTTTTTCCAAACTATTTCCAGGAAGAGATGTACAGTATATCCTCTAATATTAGCCCGCATCGTGTATACACTCAGACGTTATAATGACCTAAGCCACGTTCTAAACAGCAATCATAGAGCTACGATTTTCCTTAGCGTGTGTTAAGTATTGGATGGACATGATGGCCTTTGCGTGAAGATCGCTTTGGGGCACGGCCCTGACATTTATTATGAGCTCCGATCGTACCTGTTGTAGATGTCTGTTAAAGTGTGAGAGTTACGATCGCTTTAGAGCTACGGTCAGTTTGCCGAGATAAACCAATTCTCGAAGCGATCTAAGCGCAGCTCTTGGGCGATCGTAAGATCTTGCTTTTACACCACCTATGACACTTATACGGGAGTTGACACTTATTTACTAACAGAAAGTTTGGAACTTGTACGAGAGATTCGGTCGTCTTTTAGACGAAGGAATAATTCCCGAATGCGAGTGAACAAGGGTCTCGCAGAACAAGGGTCTCCTTAGCATTTACACAGTTTGTCATACTTTGACACAGGTATGTCCATACGATCCAGGGTAATTTGTCCTAGTAATACTGACTAGATGAGCCCTGGAAATACTAACAACATCTGTTTTCACCAACTCCATGTATCTGCCACAGATATCCTACGAACCCGGGCCTTGTTGCACCAGGAATACTAAATTGGAAATTTCCCTTCTAACCCAAGGTATATTGACCTCGGAATACTAAAGGGGTGAGTCCAAACGAACACTGGTAAATTAACTCTTGAGAATACAATATTGTTACGTCCTTACAAAGAAAGGATATTTTGCACTTGGGATACCAAAGAGGTATCTCCTCCATACAAGCCCAAATTATTTTGTCCTGCCCTAGGAATATATAAGATGTGTATACACCCGAGGAAAAATTACCCAAAGGAATACTTGGAATATTATGGAATACTAAGGAATACATGTTCATACGAACAATGGGAATAGGAATACCAAAGCGGTATCTATATGCCAACACAATACTCCAGAGGTATGTCTGTACGATCCCTGGGTATTTTCCCTAGAAATACCAAAGAGGTGCCCGTAAGAACAAGGGGTGATTTGAACAGGTAATACAAAAGAGGCTTGTCATACCAACCCGGGTAATTTTTCCTAGGCTCACTAGAGAAACATGTCCATATAGGTTGGACCGGATAATGTTCGTCAACTGACATACAACTTGCTATAGAATACCAGAATACTCGGTACAAACCCAGAGTTACTATCCCCAGGAATACTGTAGAGGTATGACCGTATAGTCCAAACCACAGAGGTTCATTCGAATTTATATAGGTTTGCTATAGTTTGAAAGAGGTATGTCCATTACAACCCCGGGTAACTTGCCCCAGGTATAGCGGAGTCTCTCCAGCAGCTTGTCCTTGTAGCCATGGATGACCAAGTCCTCCACTCTGGTCAGGCTGTCTTTCGGGTTCTCCCAGTTCCTGTAATGATGGAGGAGGGCATCAGTTGTGGACACCCGGTCTGTTATAAAGCCTGGACGCAGGGCCCAGATGTTGTGGATACCCACAGTTTCCACACGAGAAGGCACGATAATATACTTGGAACGTTGAAAGTAGTTGAAAGCCTTGTTCTCTCTCATCACATTCAACAACAGGATGGATTTGTATTTCTCCGCGTCGCTCCTTCCGGCAAAGTCCTTCGAGTACTGCGGCCAATCTTTCCGGAAGAAGTTACACCTTATGATGAAAGCACCAATGTTTGGGTTCTTAGCTACCTTTTTCTGAACCATAGACGTCCAGTTCTTTGCCGCCTTGGGGATGACGAACTCATCCATGTCTGTGAATACCAGGTACTTTGAGCGGTGTAAATTTCGGTACACACAATCGTTCAAGGCTGCAAGCTGCGCAAAATAGTGCACTTCCGGTGAGCCGCTTGGCGGCCATGTGTCCACCTTCATTGGAAGATGCCACTGGACTACTTCTGCAGATCCTTCTTCACCGTAGTGTTTGAGGACAGCGTCTACGTTTTTGCCTGTGCTTTGGTTGTAAAACATCACCATTCCGGCGCCCATCAGCTTGTTGAACTCTACCATTTCAACCAACTCGTACGCTCGACTATATTTAAAATTGAACGGCGTCACGCAAACTGTAAATTCATGAGACACCTTCTCAGAATGTATGACAGGCAGATAGTTCGTTGGAGGTTCGCAGGATTGCCTTGCAACTGAGACAGCATATGGGCGTCGCTTGTGTGGTATGCTACACTTCAGGTATACAGCCCCGTATCTGAAACACAGGAGAAATTACATTAGAACTCAAATTTCAAATCACCCGTTTGACGTGTGAAGTTAGAAATAACGACGTAGCTGCTGAAGCCGATTATTATTGTAAGGGGCAGAGTATGAGGCGAAGGGCCAATCTGAGCAATCTTTATTGAAATCAATATAACATCTTGTATCTGGGGCCGGTGGGTAGCATAAGGGTTAAAACGTTTGCTCGTCACGCCGAAGACCCGGGTTCCATTCCCCAAATCGGTACAATGTGTGAAGCCCATTTCTGGTGTCACCCGCCATGATATTGCTGAAACATTGCTAAAAGCGGCGTAAAACTAAATTCACTCTCACTCTTTTGAATAAGTTCAGACGTTTATAATTCTTGTCTACATTTGACACAGGACACAAAGCATTACCTCTGCATCAAAGCTTGAAACCATAGGGGTATTCGCCGAAAACCCATTACTCATGTATAACATTCGTCACGTATGTGGTGAGACAAAATGGCTCGTCATCGGATATTCCCCTGGTCGGAGAAAGCAAAAAGCGTCTGGTAACTACATGTCGTAATAACCAAGGGAGTTTGTTTCCATCAGCAGTTTCAGTACCTGGAGGTTTCGTTTCCGTCATAACAAAATACTTTCAAGACTATGATGAATCCCGGAATTTGGATGGATTTGGGTGTGGGATGAAGGACGTTGGCATGGGCGTGGGTTGTGGGTTGTCGGATGTGGGATGTAGGGTCTTTGATGGGCGTGGGATGTAGGGTCTTTGATGGGCGCGGGATGTTGGGTCTTTGATGGGCGTGGGATGTAGGGTCTTTGATGGGCGTGGGATGTAGGGTCTTTAATGGGCGTGAGATGTAGGGTCTTTGGTGGGCGTGGGATGTTGGGTCTTTGATAGGCGTGGGATGTAGTGTCTTTAACGGGCTCGGGATGTTGGGTCTTTGATGGGCGTGGGATGTTGGCTTTGACGTCGGATGTGGGCGTGGGCTTTGGGCATAGGGGCAAGAGATGTGATGTGGGTTTTTAGTGTGTGTATGAGATGTGGAATGTGGAATGTGGGTGTGGGGCGTGGGTGTTGGCTGTGGGCGTCTAGTGTGGGTGTGGGATGCGGCTGTGGGGTGTGGGCGTTTAGTGTGGGTGTGGGGTGACCATCGTTTCAGGTGAGCTAAATATATTTCCCTGTCAAAAGTTCGCCGATAAATCCATTATTTGCTTTCAATTAGATGAACCTTAACACTCACAGCGGTACAGCACCTGGACAGATTATTCCAGATTATTCATAGTTTGTGCTATACCCTGGGATTTTTTGGTGACAAAGTACAACCAGTTGCAGACAAAGAAATAAATATCGAGGACTCATTTTTGGCATATACGCCAGCAAAAAGAGTAATATGAAGATTTATCAATATTGAAAGTCTGCCAACTGAAGCTAAGAGGATGTATAATGCAACTCGACCCAAACAAAAAACTCCCTAATCTGAAAGTCATGTACAATTCTGAGAATATGTATATGGTGAGAATGAATGGCTCGTCATCAGATATTCCCCTGGACGCGGACAGCGTCTGGCAACGTGCAGTGTCACCATGTCGTAAAAACCACGAGTGCTGGTCTCACGATGTCGGCAGCGTAGCCAGGTTGTTCGAAGACAACCTCTCAAAGAGTTGGTCAAGTACTGACATTATTTGAAAGAGAACGTGACATTTAGACATTAGAACGTCCTTAGAATGTCCACACACGGTATGGTGAAGTGGGGTGAAGTGGGGTGGAGAGGTATCGCGATCGATCGAACGCCACTTGGTCTGGATAATGTGGGACAAAACCCCGTTTGGTTTGGTTTGGTTTGGTACTCAGCAATACTCTAGCTATATGGCGGCGGTCTGTAGATAATAGAGTCTGGACCAGACAATCCAGTGATCAACAGCATGAGCATCGATCTACACAACAGGGATACGATGACATGTATCAACCAAGTCAGCGAGGCAGGCATGGGTTGTTGAAGACCAAGGCTACCTCGACACAATCACAAACAGTAATACGTGTTCAAGCAAGAGAGAGAAAGGAATCGAACCCGGCTTTTCGGCGCGTCAACTCCACCACCCTCTCGA
>VKKT01000652.1:81051-91921 GCA_008038995.1 Haliotis laevigata | reverse complement strand
GTCAAATGAGCGAAATATTCTCAAGCACGACGTTAAACTCAATTTCACCTCACCTCACCTCACCTTTTAGTTTGTTTGTTTGTTGTTTTACGCCGCACTCAGCAATACTCCAGCTATATGGCGGCAGTCTGTAAATAATCTATAGTCTGGACCAGACAACCCAGTGATCAACAGCTTGAGCATCGATCTACGCAACTGGGATACGATGACATGTGTCAACCAAGTCAGCGAGCCTGACCACCCGATCCCGTTAGTCGCCTCTTGTGACATAAGTAGCTGAACACCAATTCTAACCCGGATCTTCACGGGTCTATCTCTTTCAGTACCTTTCAGTACGCGTTCGTGCGTGTGCGTGTGCGTTTTGATGTGCAATATTTATCAAATTTTGGAGAAATTGTGCATTAAAGGCGAGTATAGGTACAGGTGGCTCATTAGTCTTAGGCGCCGCAAATCCCTGTGCGGAGTTGTGGTTCGAATCCCGCTTCGCCATGGTTATGTTTCTAGGTTTCTCAGCAAGATACCCATGTTCGTGGTATTTCCATTGAAGACGTGCATCCCGTCAGACATTGCATCTAAATTTAGCCGACATGCCGTGATATACCGGAATACTCTCAAAGTAACGTCATACACTCACTCCATGAAATATACGACAGTTCACTGACGGTACCAACCTCTACACGTAAAACACATATCAATGTCTTGTAACCTTAAAGTCGATGTACATAATGATTTAATGAAAATAAACGACCGGTTAAAAATGAAGATTCTCGAAGCACATAGAGCCAAATCTCGATGAGTCGAATGCCGGTGTCTCGAATATTATGCATAACTCGAAGTACCTGTCGGTCCCGACCATTCCCTGTTATAGTTGTCATCATATGAATACCGGTTACACGAATTGGTCTCATAAATACCATCATAGACATACCTATGTCTCGAATACATCGATAAGACGAATTTATTACTTGGTCCCTAGCGATTCGACTCATCGGGGGGATTTGACTGTATAAAAGTCATCATCATGTGACAGAAAAGACGACAGCCTGAGTGAGTGAGTATGGTAGCCGCTTCTAGCATAGTGAACATTCCAGAAATATCTCTGCAGCCTCACACATTGTACCAACGTAGAAATTGAATATGGGTCTTCTGCGTGGCGAGCGAACCACAAGCTACCCCGCCGTCCAAATGTCCCCTCCCGATCCCCGACCCCAAACCCCGTTAAAAAATTAGTAAAGATGCGATATCTCATCTAAAGTAACTTCTGACTCGTTTGTATTTAAAGTTATTAAAGTTATTAATCTGTTTTGTAGCTTCTACCTGTCTCCCTCCACTCGTATAGTTTGACATTTATATCAATGGCATAAAGTCATAAATCGTCGGCTCAACTTGTAAAGTCTAGTCGGTGAACTCTGTTCCGATAAGGCTGTAGTTGACGTGTCGTTCAGAAACGTGGCCCTTACACTCGCTGATCATATCTTGACAACGATCCTATCAGTCGAGGTCGAGGTCAGTCAAACATTGCAGGGGCAGGAGGCAAATATAGCTGCCATGAAAACCACCTTAAATAAGGTTTGGGTGACAAACATATTAAGTGGTCTGGGCCCACTTGCTCTAAGCTATCTTAGCGTTAAGATGGTCGAAGCTCCCACACTTAAACATGGGCTTACGATAATCGTACCGCAAAGATCGCTTTATGTATATGGGCCCAGACCACTTAATATGTTCATCACCCAGAACTTACTGGATAGAGCAACTATCCAGATACTACCGACTACCGATCCATAGTAAATAAGGAAGTACGNNNTAAGGAAGTACGGGTGGGGTGTGGGGGTGTGGGTGTGGGTGTGGGTGGATCCCTATAATAATAATAATGATGAAGCATATTGATGATATCTTGAGAAAATTGCTGATATCTTGAATTGAATTACAGATATCTTGAAGTGAATTAAAGATATATCAAATCGATATAATGTATTGAGAAATTACTGATATATTAAATTATTTCAAAGATATATTGAAATGAATTAAAGATATCTTGAATAGAGATATTCAGAATGATTTCCAGATATCTTCCCCGACAGATATACACGTACATGTACATCGCTATATAATTGACTTTTAACCCCATACCTCCCTCTTTGGTTGACGAAACACATTTACAAACAGCTTCACAATCGCCATTAGGAAGATCAGATATATTCAATATAATCCCATGAATAGACCCACTTAACGGCCCTGAATATCTGTTAGGTTCTGATCATATTTTGAGATAGTGGACAAAGCACAGCTGCTGTCAGAGGCCTCATCGTGTGACTGTTGAGCAACACAATCCTCTGAGCAGGGTGTCGTTGTACGAAACAGCCTCAGTGCTAAAACTGTGCTTGCCTATGTTAAGGTATGGGAGTTACGGTCATCTTAGCGCCAAGACCGCTTTGTACAACAGCACCCTCGTCAAGTTCTTCATCACAATGCAATGGTTGGCATGGGGAGGGGGGCTTGGCGAAATATGGGTAGGTGGATTATAGTTGACTAGGGCAAGCATTGAGATATAGCAGGTTAAGTAGACAGACTTTAGTGTGGGTAGGCCGATACAGAAGGGCACACCGACATAGGTGATTGGGCAGGTAGAACATAGTAGTAGACATTTGCAGGTACGTCATGTATTTTAACTTTGTCGGAATCCTATTTGGGTCCTCGGTGTGAAAACCGACAAGACTCTCCCACCGCCCCTAATCAACAGCAATCGCGGTAACGCGATGTCATGGTTTTAATCCTTGGTCAAGTTGATAGAGTGTGTGTCCGGAAAACGGGAGGTCCGCGGTTCGATCCCCGGCCGCGTCACACCAAACTCCTTTAAATGATTCAGCCTTTTATCCTGTTCGGGGCTCGACCGAAAGGTGCTGAAACTGGGACTCGTCAGTATAGTGTGAAGGGTCAGTATACTGCGTCCAAGTTGGGTATGGTTTGTACGATTCATATGGCTAACTGAAATATAATCGATGTTCAGCGACATGTGTGATGTTCTGGAGTGAATGAGTGAGGTTAGTTTTACGCCGTACTCAGCAATATTCCAGCTACTAGTATATGGATCCGGTCTGTAAATAATCGAGTCTGGACCAGACAATCCAGGGATCAACAGCATGAACATCGACAACAGCATAGCAACATGCAAGATAGACTTGGATTTCGTTTCGAAAAATAATCACATTTTGACAGAAATTGAAGTTAATCCACTGGGGCACGTGAGTGAGTGTGTTTAACGGCACTTTGGAGAGTGTTCAATTATATCACGCACGGTGGTGAAAGTGATGAAAGTGATGAAAGTCTTAGACGGTGACCACTCCGGTGAAACCCACCATCACGGTGCTGACAAACATAGAAACATAATAGGGGCAACCCGACATTCGAACTCACTATCATAGACTCCTGGCGTACCCAAGGGACGCAACTCTGCACAGCGAATTCCGGCGCCTCAGACTGGGACCCTGGTGCCCCAGTAGAGCTTGGAATATAACGTATTTCGGTTCAGCCCTTTTATGTCTCTAAAAATGATATAGAATGCTTCCGAATTCCACATTCATGGTGTTTAATGGTGTTTGAAAGCAGACAGCAATATCTTTATACCCCGTTACAGATATAATGCCCCAATAAAGGTCCTAGCAGTTGCGCAACATTAAATAGAAACGATCCCCTTAACGATAGGTATAATTTAGTAATATAACAACATCATTGAACAAATGGCAATTTAACGACATGATACACACCACTAATGCTTCATCCCACAGAGAGTAACGAGCACACAGTGACTTCTACACTTCAATGGTGGTTAATAGCCAAGTCTGTCTCCTAGATCCGATAGAATACATAAAAACATTGAACAAAAACAAATTAATCCACATCAAGTCTTGAATTGTGTGGAAATAAAATATCAAATATTGTTTTACACTGTATTAAGATTTCAGATTGAAATTTGTTTAAGCAGTTAGAAAAACGATTCTTTGAATAATTTTATTTCTGTGACTAGTGGAAATATAATAAAAAACATTGTTCTTAACTTTTTGTAGATTTTAATTGTATTGTGTTAAATATTTGTAAATACCATCATTTAAATAATTTCATTACTGTGACAAGAGGAAAGAAAATATTAACATTGCTCTGGACTTTATTTCGATTTTATTTTGAATTTTGGTGAAAATACGATATTTCAAATAATGTTATTTCTGTGACTGGAGGATAGTCTATTATTAGCCCTACACATGTGTAAAAGCTGTTAGTTTCATGCTGCGATATACGCAGTTAGAGCCCAAGTCATGTAACAGCGGGTCTCGTTTACCGGTGTAGTGTTAATTACTATTTAACCCAGATCAGACAGGGGAATTCAGCCACACAACAGTAAACTCGCAGCGTCAACAGTCACCCGTTGATCTGTTGACATATCTATTAAAGTAAACAGTCTTGACAGAGCTGATGGCACAGGCCCGGGTGTGTCAATAAACGGTGGGGAAGTAAAACGGGTTTACGAAGCGTTCGCTCGATCCTGACAAACATCTGTCTGTCGCTTAATCCAGACTGCTTGACAACACGGAATAAAAGCTTATTTTTATCAAATAAGGATTAAGACAAAATGGTGACTGAATGATGCACACCGCCGCAGTGAGTGAGTCTACTTTTACGCCGCTATTGGAAATATTCCAGCAATTTCACGGCGGGGGCACCAGAAATGGGCTTCACACATTGTACCCATGTGGGGAATAAATAATTTAGGATGTGGCATTGAAACTGATCATGTTATGTTAAGTTTGTTATTATATGCAGATGACATAGCACTTCTCGCTCCCGATGAGGTGTCGTTGCAGAGCATGTTGGATGTTGTAGCTGATTGGTGCTCCCGCTGTCGAATTCTTGTTAATATTCAGAAAACTCAAGTTATTCATTATCGTCCTAAACGGTTTATGAGATCTAAATTTATTTTTATGATGGGTGATGATTGTGTTGATTATTCTAACGCCTATGGACTTTCGCTTGAGGAGAATCTTCATTTAAATTACACTGCTAAGGAAATAGCGAAGCCTGCTAATCGCGAACTGGGATTGGTGCACAAAGCTTTCGTGTCTTTTCGAGGATTAAAGATTTAAAAATTATTATTTTTTAGATGACCCCCGACTCGAAATGCTCCACAGTACAATACATTATGACAAGGCCGGACACTTCGGTATACCCCACCAGCTTGCTTTGCCGATCGCTACGCTACCATCGCATGCAATCGATTAAAACTTAATGTGAGCATAATCATGGATGAATGGCCTATCGAGCACCACTCATGACACCTACAGTTCTTTATTGTTATTTCTGCAAGTAGATTGAAACCCGATTTTAACTCTCAACTAAACGATCTTGACACAAATGGATGACGATGTGTCCGCACAAAACGGGGATGTGCTCAAAGCAAGCACTCTGGTTGATCCTTGTTTAGGAGACATTTACAACTGATGCTTGCTTTTGAGAAGCCATTGCTCGAAAAATATTCTTACATTAAGCAGTCGATGGAAGAAAAAAAATCCCGCGAATTTATAAAGAATTGCAGATTTGCAAGCGTTGACCAATCAGAGGGCTTGCTTCGACCACACCCCCGTTGGTGTTTGTATATTTTATGTGTTTACCTCTGCCTTTTTAACTGTAATGTACATTCACGTGACACACTTGGCAACCCTGTCAAGACTGCCTATATATACCAGTTTTATGAGAGAAATATCAATGCGAAGGACATCAAAAATGGGCTTCACACAAGTGGGGAATCGAACCCGGCGCGTCGGAGTGACAAGCGAACGTTTTAACCACTTGGCTACCCCACCGCCGCACTTGGCAACCCTGTCAAGACTGCCTATATATACCAGAGTCTTGAGAGAAATATCAATGCGAAGGACATCAGAAATGGGATGCACACATGTGGGAATCGAACCGGGGGCGTCAGAATGACAAGCGAACGTTTTAACTACATCGCTTGATCATCCATCCCGGTTTTTACAATTTATGAACTACTAATACGTGTTCAATGCATTATTCATATTAAAATAGTACTGACTGACTGAGTTTAGTTTTACGCCGCTTTTAGCAATATTCCAGCAATATCACGGCGGGGGACACCAGAAATGGGCTTAACACATTGTGCCCATTGTGGGGAATCGAACCCGGGTCTTCGGCGTGACGAGCCAACGCTTTAACCACTAGGATACCCCACCGCCCCTAAAATAGTACTGTTACTGACGGAGGTATAAAACTTCACAAACTCAATTACTTTAAATTATCGATGGGATTAGCAAGATTTCATATGCCATTTGCTGAGTGTCAATATTAATCGCCCTTGTTGGACAAACAACAACCCTACACAAATATGTTTGTAGCGTGCCACGTGGAAGACAGTTGACAGCACGAGTAGATGAAACACCTGTTTTCCCAATTGAAACCAGATGCAGTAACTCGACGCTGCACCCAGCTGCAGTAACTCGTCAATAGTCTTGCGAAAAGACGTTGCACCAGTTACAGAGCCGTCGTGGTGCACGTTGGCATCAACAACGCCGGCTAATCGACCTGCCGCACGGATCAGTGGTCTATACGGGATACAAAAGGCAGTCCTAGACAGATCTATCAGTTTTGCACCGACATGGTGGAGATGTCATGGCTACGAGCCTCCTGGCATCTGAGAAGTGTAGACACTACCACCAGCGCGGGAAACAAGTTGTGTTTACACAGAATTGGGTTAAACGCTTCGAACAGTATTCTTAATTAATGTTTTGGTTTGGTTGATGTTTTACGCCGCACTCAGCAATATTTATATGGCGGCGGTCTGTAAATAGTCGAGTCTGGACCAGACAATCCAGTGATCAACATCATGAACATCAATCCGCAATTGGGATACGATGACATGTGTCAACCAAGTCAGCGAGGTTGACGACCCGATCCCGTTAGTCGCCTCTTACGACAGGTATGGGTTACTGAAGACCAATTCTAACCTGGATCTTTACGGGTCTCTGAGCTGATGTAGCAGGAAACACATAAGTGAGACAAGTCGAAGAAGTTAACTTGAGGTAAAGTTAAGTTGGCGTAGCTGCATTACTGCACTTATACCAAGCCAAAGACCCGGGTTCGATTCCCCACATGAGTACAATGTGTGAAGCCCTTTTCTGGTGTCCACCGTGATATTGCTGGAATATTGCTCACAGCGGCGTAAAACCCGATTCAGTCTTTCATCTCCTCCTCACTTACTCAACCTAAACCAAAAATTACACAATTCGCAATTTTAAAAACAAATTAATGCTGTTTGCTGGACAAAACATTTTCTTCTCTCCTGTTCAGCCAACTAAAACACCCAAAAACCTAATCAACCTCCCGTCTCGTGTGTATGAGAGCATATAGATATACGGCATGTTGATGACGCAGACCCGTGAAGATCCGGGTTAAAATATTGATCTTCAGTAACCCATGCTTGTTGTAACAGGCGACTAACGGGATCGGGTGGTCATGCTCGCAGACTTGGTTGACACATGTCATCGGTTCCCAAGTGCGTAGATCGATGCTCATGATATTGATCACTGGATTGTTTGGTTCAGATTCGATTATTTACAGACCGCCGCGATATAGGTGGAATATTGCTGAGTGCGGCGTAAAACTAAACTCACTCACTATTAAACCACTCATCTTATAAATACCGGGATATCAAGTGCTGACTCGAGGAGTTCCCATCTCCATGACTGACACTTAGCCCTACCACCTTCCACAACTCTGGTCCTAACATTGACAGTCCTATATAAATGCCATACACAATTACAGGAATCATCACTAACGCCTCATACGCCGTGGACGGCCTGAGGTCAACGTCGTGATGAGACAACCTCCTCCGTCTGCACGACATCGACATCGTGGGTGTTCATAAACTACAGCTGAAGAAGTTTAACCAATGGTTTATTCATTCACGCTGTCTGTCTGGCCTATGATTTGGTTCGTCAGAACAGACTAGGAAGTATTCACCATCATCATAACAAGATACAGTTTACTAGAGACTTTGGAAATGTCACTGCAGCCTTTGCAGCTGAACTGATGTAAGATGAGTCGTGATAATATACCACGGGCAGAGTAAGGTTCTAAATCTCCTGTAAGCCTTATACCAATAGTCACTTTGAAACACTTACTGTCAAATTACACTTACGGATGCCCTTTTCTTTCGCTTGTACATTGGAAGAATGCAACGGTCTGAGAAAAACGATATTCTCCTAATGTTCTCCCAAAAGGACAATTGCTTTCTCGAATGTGTATAATATACTCCGCGACGCCTGGTCGAAGAACAGAAGCAAAACATGAACGCACGCAGGGAGGGGGCTGGTTCTAAACACGCGATTTGCAAAGAACTATTATTTACATTTTTCACAACCAATTTTTTTCAGGAGATTCAGAATGTTCAACGACGAATTCTGGGGAGTTTAACCACAACAGAAATACCGTTCTTTTCCTAAAACTCGTAACCTATTTCTAAAGCCTGTGAGTACAAATGACATGAGTGTATAAAGAACTAAATGATTCCTTCTATGTTCCTTAGTTGCTTTCTATGACCCTCCAATATGATTTTTTAGTGCTGGTACTTTTCAACAGACAGAAAGTTTGACAGGAGTGATTTATGTATCATTTTCAAACCTTTAACTTAATATTAAACGTTAAACAAATGCTGAAAAGATCTAGAACGGGGTTGTGGTGTGCTAAGGACACAGTGCATGTTCCTGCCATTAAGTTTGACCATTTTGACCTGTTTGTACGTTTATTTACTTGTTTGTTCTTTAACCCCGCAGTCACGAAGAATCTATAAGTATGACGGCGGAAACAATTGAGATACGCCATTAAGACAAACATCATCATGAAAATCGCCCAACGCCATCACCGCAAAAGGTGGCTGTCAACGTGAAACACCATTACGAAAGACATTACCACCATCGTCGACCGCCATTAAGACCAACGTCGACCGCCATCAAGACCATCGTCGACCGCCATTTTAACCGACGTCGACCACCATCTAGACCAAGGTCGACCGCTGTTACGACCAACGTCGACAACCCTTCATGACTAATGTCCACCGCCATGAAACCAACGTCGATCGCCATCACGACCAACGTCACACCGCCATGAAACAAACGTCGAACGCCATCACGACCAAAGTTCCAAGCCATTACCACCATCGTTCAACACCATCACAACCTACGACCAACTGCAACCAACGTACAACGCCATGACACCATCGTGTCAAGATGACACGCAATCAAACAAGTCACCCAACCATCCACTTCAGTCGCAAAGTTAGCGAGGACCACACTCATCTCCACGGGTCAGCGAGGACCACACTCATCTCCACGGGTCACACAAACACTATTAGTTGTTTCCGAGATAAGGCGAAAGATGGCCGAGTTGAGCAGTCTTTACCTACTTGTACCATTCATCTTCTTATCTCATCCCTGATACTCAAACACGGACTGGTTATTTGCACTGCTATGATTACTAACACAGGTTTGGGGCCGAGGTCAACATCTGGTGTCATGTGACAACAGAGTACCTATTAAGTCCCATTGTTGTCTTGTGATATCGTCGTTCTCGTATGACATACTATGCATGCACTGACCACACAATGGGGGCAGAATGCATAACACGTTCTACCAGAAGAACGAAAACCATTACGTGATATGTCATTGTAACAGGTAAATGTTCGTGCCAGTCGGTGACGAATATTCATTTTTATAGGTTCAAGCAGTATTCTATCGTGATGTGAAAGTGGATAGGGCTTGAATAAAGAACGTCAGTGCAAAGCAATACCCACTCTTGACAAAAACAGATTCCATTTGCTGTAAAGGGAAAAATAGGTGTGAAACATATAGGAAAGGAAAACTGAAAATTAGTGATGACACCGGGTGTTCCCGAACAGGGTACGCATCTCCTGCCGTAACTTACACAATATAGAGAGTAGATGGTTTCGAAACCATGGCATATGTAACACTGTTGCACGAGTCGTATTGCAGTTTGTGCGATGTAAAACGCCCGTTCATTGGTCAGAGCTCTCAGCAATGTCCCACCAGCGAGAAACGGGCTCCATCTGGATTGGCTGGTTAAAATAGCGTCTTCACATACGGGCCTTCTATATTCAGGCTTGATGATGGAACTTTAGACAGACACATCCATGTGTGAGTGACTGTGTGAGTATGGTTTTACGCCGCTTTTAGCAATATTCCAGTAAAATTTAGTAAAATACAGCCAAATGATCAACACGTATTCGTGGCGTTTGTTCGTATGAGTACAGAATGCCAAGTCTGACACCGAACTGATTCTCTATCAGACAGCTCCATGACCTCACATCTGAGATCTAATCGCTGACAACGGTTACCTCCAGTGCAAACACTGCCCTTTGGACAGTGTGTACTTAAGATAAGGCGTACAGACGACTGATTCACATGACCAGATGTGTGGACGTAATGGCAGTCTACCTGACACGCTTCTCGAGCTCTATCGGACTTGCTACTGAAAGATGAAGTTTGTATTGACAGTGGTACAGCCGATTAACGAAAGGCGATGATTTGAGTTAGTGAGTAAGAGAGTATGGGTTTACGCCGCTTTTAGCAATATTCCAGCAATGGGGACACCAGAAATGGGCTTCACACGTTGTACCCATGTGGGTAATCGAACCCGGGTGTTCAGCGTTACGAGCGGAGCATTAATCATCCAACGTTAACCGCCCCCCATTTGAGTTGAGTGTGAGTGAGTGAGTTTAGTTTTACGCTGCACTCAGCAATATTCCAGCTACATGGCGGTGGTCTGTAAATAATCGAGTCTGGACCAGACA
>VKKT01000651.1:129936-143521 GCA_008038995.1 Haliotis laevigata | reverse complement strand
GATGACATGTGTCAACCAAGTCAGCGAGCCTGACCACCCGATCCCGATAGTCGCCTCCTACGGCAAGCATCGGGTACTGAAGACCAATTCTAACCAAGCAATATAACGGTGGGGAACACCAGAAATGACTTCCACGCATGTGGGGAATGGAACCTGGGTCTTCAGTGTGACGAACGAACGCTTTAACCACTAGGCTACCGCAAAGAGCGCATACGAGTAACACGTAATTTACACCCTTGTAGACGAAGATAAATATTGAAACGACCTTAAGACGAAACACATCTGCGTGGTAATTGTGGTCCGTACCGAACAGATGATGGAAGACATTTGCGGAAATCGCTGCCGCAGATTACAAGCAGTTTTTTGTTGAAATGTTACTGATGGACTTCAAAGCCCTACGTTTGCGCCAGTTACAAGATGGGTTGAGGTGTAAATGAGGTTTAACGTCCAAGATTATTGCACTTATTTTTAAGATGTTTCAATAAAAGATCCTGGGCCCCAATTACACATTTTTCTGCGATAAAGTAATGTTTTTGAGTAACGCCACAATTAGCAGTCGTCATGATGCTGTTCCGGTTACCTCCCCAATGTTTTTGTATCCTTGTATCCATCGTTCATTCATTATTTTCAAGCAATATGGCGTTTCCACACTAATCACCGAACGGAGATTTTGAGAGAACCTTTCCATTTTTTTATATTTAGAAGATAAAGCTACTCTGTTTTCAATTTTGGGGTCCTTTATCGTTGATTTAAGACCGCTAAATGTAATTTAAAAACCGAACGCGTTAGTGTGAGTATCACACAATGTCGTGCTAAAATATTACTTTGAGAAGAATTATGGCAAAGATGACGTTAACATTTCTCATGCCACGCAGTTTACCCCCGCCGTGCCGCGCCGTCGAACCTGCCATACACGTCGACTGAAACGAGCATCACTATACGGGCCTCTTTATTAAACTGGCGCGGCCGGGTAGCCGAGTAGTTAAAGCCTTCGCTCGTCACGCTGAGGCCCGGGTTCGATTTCACACTTAGTTATAATGTAAGAAGCCCATTTCTGGAGTTCCCCGCCGCGATATTGTTGGAATATTGCTATAGGCGGCGTGTAACCCGTGTCACCCACTCCAAGCAACATAACACCGAACTCACTCTTTTTATCTGGAGTAGACTTATGGTTAAAGCGTTCGCTCGACACGCCGAAGACCTGGGTTCGATTCCCCACATGGCTGCTATGTAAGAAGCTCATTTCTGGTGTCCCCCCGCCGTGATATTGCTGGAATATTACTAAAAGCGGTGTAAAACCAAACTCACTCGCTCACTAATTACTTTGTTCGACAACGCACGTTATAGTCGATACATTCTCTAATCTAAAGCAGTGCCTGTCAACTGGACATTTAATCAAATCAAATGTAAACTGTCGGTTTTAATGTACCATTTACCAATTCCATATGCATCAGCAAACGGGGCTAGCAGCTGAAATTTTCGAAAGTCGGATGTCAACCGCAACACAAAACGTCCAAGTCACGAGACCTCTATTCACAATTTGCAGATTATAAAGGACAAAAGTTGCGGCGCACTCCGCATAACAATATTTTCTTTCCAAATCGTCAGCTATGCGCCATGGGCGAGGGTTGCTTGCCGCCACATTGTAACGTCCTGCCGCCAATATTTATCTAAACAGTTGTGTCTGGTTGCCAACCACTAAGTATTTATCTGAGCCATGTAGGTAAATATATTACATATGTGGTAAGCATGCTGTGATACCGATGTCGTGTGAGCCACACGACAAGGAACCGACATAGTTCAAAACCAGACACAGTACTTAGTCCAATATGGCGGCTTTCAATGACGGCGCGATCGTGTCACCTTGACCTTCACAAATAGCCTGCACTCTGATTATGTCACCTCACAATATGATTTAAAGGTTAATTAGAATAAAATGTCAATCTATACATTTCGCAATAGATTTTAGATCTTCACCTATGAGATTGACTCTTGAGTATATTTCGAACCATACGATCAAGGATGGTCTTTACTCTTAACCAGATCGGGTGAGTGAGTAAGTTTAGTTTTACGCCCTTTTAGCAATATTATAGCAATATCCCGGCGGGGGACACCAGAAATGGGCTTCACACATTGCACCTATGTGGGGAATCGATCCCGGGTCTTCAGCGTGACGAGCGAACGCTTTAGCCAGTAGGCTACCCCACCGCTCTAACCATGATCGAAAGTGTGAGTGAGTTTAGTTTACGTCGCATTTAGCAATATTATAGCAATATCACGGCGGGGACACCAGAAATGGGCTTCACACATTGCACCTATGTTGGGAATCGATCACGGGTCTTCAGCGGGACGAGCGAACGCTTTAACCAGTAGGCTACCCCACCGCTCTAACCATGATCGAAAGAGTGAGTGAGTTTAGTTTACGCCCTTTTAGCAATATTATAGCAATATCACGGCGGGGGACACCAGAAATGGGCTTCACACATTGCACCTATGTGGGGAATCGATCCCTGGTCTTCAGCGTGACGAGCGAACGCTTTAGCCAGTGGGCTACCCCACCGCTCTAACCGTGATCGAACCATCGAGCAAACGCGTTAACCAACGCGCTATTCCACAATCGTTTAACCGTGTATTGCTTGTTTTTCATTGTCAGTTACCTATTATATATGTGTTTTCTTTTAAAAAAACTATAATAGTGACTTAATGTATTTCGCAGACCACCCCTCCCTTACTCCCTGCTCCTAAGCCTGAGTAGATGCATCTCCTACAGTGAAACATAGTGTACAGTCTGTTTGCAGTGAAAACGTACCGATGAATTTCACTTTAAACAAAAAAGAAAATCAAATAAAGTGAAATTAATATTACGAATCATAATTTTACCTTGCCAATTGAACATTTAAATCTCAGAATTTAAGTCATCTTAGGATAAAAGTTGTTTAACAAAAGATCATACATTGAAATCTCTATCATTGGTCTGTATTACAAGGGAGTAAGCGCAGTAGTTGGAACTGTGAAACAAACGCACGTGTGGTTCGTGATGAGCGTTAACTTAGACCAACTCGACGTATTCTCGGTGTTCATTTAATGTGCATACACCCTTGTAATACAAAACTATAATAGCGATTTGAAACTATGATCGTTTGTTAAACTACTTTGTTTGTTTAAATTGAAATTCATCGGTACGTTTTTCCCTGCAAACAGACTATAGTCATGGTGAATATGGGCTTACAGGAGGTAGCGATACAGAGAAGCCGGATACTTAGCCCGGCGCTGCAGTCTGATATTTGTATTGTGATATTATTCCCTAGACAAGGCCATGACGCACTGAAAGACGTACATTGACATTTAGAAACGTGTCATTAAAGGCAACCCACTGTCCAGGATAAAACCTAAGTAAAAATATACATTGTGAGGTTTCCTATTCTGGTTTTTCCGCGTTCGTGACTCGGAATGTTCCACAGAGCAATGCTGGCATTGTGTGTTAATGGAAATGCACTTAATGCATGTCGTTGCGATGCTGGTAAACAAGCCTGCGCCATGTACGCCTGATTTCAAATACGATTATCTGACGAACAGAAAACTGACAGCTTTTCAAACCCTTTTCTTTAATTTTAGATAAAACCTTGAAAACTTTGTAAGAAGTTTGTTTAACGAGATATTAAACAAGAAATGCTTTTATGACAAGAACTTTCATCGGAATGTATCCACAGGGGAATCAGTATACATGTTAGATCGAAATGAGACCGCTAAGTTGTTTAATTGAAAAGTTCTTAAGAAATATTATTATCTTATCATACATCTATACACCACACTAATCCCTATGATATCTGTGCAAATGCTATTTTTCAACCCGAATCGGTGGCTCAGTAATGCATACAAGTTTTCATTGACACAACACAAGCTGCGCTAGGGGATTTTTGCATCCACCTGACCTACCGGGTACCCATTAACTGCTGGAAGAACAACAATACATTTTCAGTAAGTCGCATGCCCAGGGTGACACCATACGTTTTCTCACTATATTGTGGTTGTATGACCGTACTCGTTTCTCCTCCATCTGGTGTTATATGTAGCCTAGTGGTTAAAGCATTCGCTCACCACGCCAAAGACCCGGGTTCGATTCTCCACATGGCACAATGTGTGAGCTTCACTTCTGGTGTACCCTGCCGTGATGTTGCTGGAATATTGCTGGAATATTGCTAAAAACGGAGTAAACCATGTTCACTCACTGTGCATGTGAGCGAGTTCTTTACAAGGAGTGATCTGTACACTACGGGTAGTAACAACGCTGTACAAACCTTGAAACACTACACATCATTAAAAAATATACATCTCTGCAAACATAATTTTAAAAACCTGTAGTTTGGGTTAGAGGTTAGGTGGACTGAACCTGACATAACCGCCATGACCTCAATATGGAACATCAGTTTTTTGTTTCACTAATAACACACCGCCCCCTGTAGCCGTAGAAGCGTAATCACTTACACACCTAGACCACTGCGGACAATAGTACCACATGTATCGCCGAGACTGGTTCTATCTTCCTGGGGTGATAACGGTGAACTGTCTGGCCAAGGTGAAGTGGTGCCAGGTCACTCGCAGACTTACCTGAACCATTACTTACATGATTACCTGAACGAATACTCGCAGACGTACCAGCACAATTACGGACAGACTTACTTGCATGATTACGAACAGATTTACCTGCACGATTACGGACAGACTTACCTGCACGATTACGGACAGATTCACCTTCCCGATTAGGGACAGACTTACCTGCACGATTACTCACATACATACCTGCACGATTACGGACAGATTCACCTTCCCGATTACGGACAGACTTACCTGCACGATTACTCACATACATACCTGCACGATTACTAACAGGGTTACCTGAACGTATACTCACAGACGTACTTACGCAGTTTTTTCAGATTTACCTGCATAATCGATCACGGGCTTACCTGCACAATTAATCATATGATTACCTGAGTGAATACTTACGTACTTACCAGCTGTGTTACTGACAGGCTTACATGAACGATTATTCATAGACTTACCTGTAGTGAGTCCATATAAATTGTCATTAAAGTCAGAAACTTCACCCGACGATACCTTGTATTCGGACATATGATGTATACGCATGCCAATAATGGTTGTCACCCCTTCCCCACCCCAACCCCACACCCCACACCCCCTCTCCAATTAAAAAAATTGAAGGGGGTGACAACCATTATTGGCATGAGTATATATTGTATTGTGTTTATTGGAGTAACATAGAATATGAATCTAATCAGAAATGAATTCCACCTTAACATACCCAGTTGTAAATTATTGGATACATGCTGCATGACAATCGAGCATTAATCTTATGATTAATTCTATTCTGTTAATGGTAACGCTCTTTGTTTATAAGATTTTTATACCCTGATTTGTTTGAAGCATGTTTTATTAAATGGTAAGAAAATATTGGGTAAACCATACCCCATTTACGCAGACCTTGTTATATGAGTTTGCGAAACAATTTATGGATATAAGCTCTACTCGAGTAATTGACCATAATTAAAACCCCCAAAACATTTGCACCTAAACCTTTGTTTTTAATAAAGAATGTGACCATTATCAATAAGAGATCAATTGTTAGGCGTAAAAACTAGATTGTAAGATATATACAAGTATTCATTACTGACTGTGGTGTTAAACAAGCAAACACGCAAACTATCTGAAAAAACAAAAATTCCAAAGAAAAACAAAACACAAATTCTACGATTAAAACATTACACATAACACAAAGCACATCACCATAGTCGCGATGAGAGGTGTGTTGCTGCCTACGAGGCATTAGAACCTCATTCACTCACTCACCCCAGCTGATCAAATCATGACACAAGAAATGAGAGCCTTACCTTTGAAGCGCTGGCGGGCACCGACCGATGCGTGTGAGTAGGGGAGTGTTAAGTCTCGAGGGACGT
Source organism: Haliotis laevigata (assembly GCA_008038995.1). NCBI lineage: Eukaryota > Metazoa > Mollusca > Gastropoda > Lepetellida > Haliotidae > Haliotis > Haliotis laevigata. Next base: position 137,546 of record VKKT01000651.1, on the reverse strand, counting down.
GTAGTATATATAGTTTACATGGATACCCCGCCTTGTTGGTATTATCACGTGTGTGGACTGTAGCTTTGAGGAACTTCTTTCTGTCTTGACTGAGCCACAAATGGAGACCCCGGCTTGAGAGTAAACATGACGAACCCAACGTGTGGTGTACATACACTGTCGACAGCCATGCGCAAATCATCAGATAGGGGGGAAATTTGAGATCAGCCAATCACACGGAGGATGGCTTGCAAAGTTGAAGAAAACACTTTTAAAGATTTCTTTATTTTTAAGCCTGTGACATTAAGTTTTTTGTGGGAAAGTTTTCCAGTGCATTTTGGTTATTTGCTTCATGTGTAGAAAAAGTACACAAACCGTTTAACTTTAGATACTGGGTTCGAAAACATAATCATGGATTATTCAGTATCTGTAAACATTGAATACAACCTAACTTAAGAATATGGGGGACAATCAAAGATGTTCACTAATTCATGTCATGATTGTAATTACATTTATATTTAATGAAGTATGCATGTATCTACTTGTTTCTGTACGGGTACGCACTAGGGTCATTAGAGTCAACAGGTGCTTCTGAGTGTGTTTGGAAACGTGTGAGTGAGTGAGTGAGTTTAGTTTTACGCCGCACTCAGCAATATTCCGGCTATATGGCGGCCTTAAACGTGTATATAATTAACTCCTTACAAGTTGAATATACAAAAAATAAGTTATTCGACTACAGAATAACTCCAACATTACTTTGTTGGTTTGTTTGTTGTTTATCGTCGCGGGGGGTGGGGTAGCCTAGTGATCAAATCGTTTCTACCCATCCTGGTGTCACCCGCCGTGATATTGCTGGAATACTGCAAAAGGCGGTGTAGAAGTAAACTCACTCACTGTTTATCGTCGCACACAGCATTTTTTCAGCTAAGTCACTGTTCTGTAAATACTCGAGTCTGGACCACACAATCCAGTGACTGACACCACTGGGAACCGATGACATGTGTCAACCAAGTCAGCGAGCCTGACACCGGTACCGCTGGTCGACTCTTACGACAAGCATGGGTTGCTGAAGACCAATTCCAACCTTCCTGAAAAAAACCCCAACAACAACACCAAAAAATATATATTCATTTTCTGGTTTGGCTAATGAATGTTACACTCAAAGTGCGTGTTTCTTTACGCCGCACTTAGCCATATAAGCATTGTCACAGCAGGAGACACGGCAAATGTGGTTCTCGCATTGCACCAATGTTTGAATCGATCCAAGTATGCCACATAACGAGCACATTATCCACTGGGCCATCCTGCATTTACCAGTTAATGAACAGAGTTTCACAAGTATCTCTTGAAACTATTTGCACTGCGCTCCAGGCTCATATTTGTCAACAAAACAAATCTAGATTTTTGAAAATGTCCTACTCAAAGCATTTCAGAAGAAAAATATTATTGCCATTTTGGTGTCAAACACGAGGTTGTCCTTACAGCGGATTATATTGTTTCGCCCCCGGATCGCACTGTTAAAATCATCGGATAATGTCAATCTCTTTTGAATCAGAACATACTTCTCGCTACTATTTGGGGCGGTGGGGAAGCCGGGTGGTTAAAGCGTTGCTCGTCACGCCGAAGACCCGGGTTCGAGTCCCAACATGGGTACAATGTGTGAAGCCCATTTCTGGTATCCCCCACCGTGATATTGTTGGAATATTGCTAAAAGCAGCGTAAAACTAAACTCACTCACACTCTCGCTACTGTTTAACGAGTCTAACAGCGACTCTACCCCTCTCGTGGCCCTCATGTGACGGGATTCCGTCTTAGCGGAAACGGGCATAGCTAAAAGACTTGTCAACTCGTGGGACTATTGTGCATAACAATTCAAGTATATATCCCCAAATGTCGTCAGATCTAATTGTAATTTCAAATTCGTCTAAAGAACACATCGTGAAAATTAAAACCCTGATAAAAACAATGAGTGAGTGAGTGACTTGGGTTTTACGCCGCGTTTTGCAATATTCCAGCAATATCACGGCGGGGGACACCAGAAATGGACTTCACACATTGTACCCATGTGAAGATTCGAACCCGGGTCTTCGGCGTGACGAGCGAACGCTTTAACCACAAGGCTATCCCACCGCCCCTAAAAACATAATGAAACGTGTAAATATATTTCTCATATATTATATTATAACACTATTTTACTCATAAAATGTGGCATGTGTTTCTCATAAATGAATAAGAGATTTATACATACACTTAAGGCCAACATTCACCATGTTCTAAGCGCATGAAATATACGCTATTTCTTTTATGAGTGAGTGAGTTAATATTTAACGTCACATCGGCAATATTTCAACCATATCGTGACGAGTCTTTTATGAATAACATCACCTATTCCGTTTGAATATTTTTTTCAGTGATAAGGTTTGTTTTTCACGGCAATGATTTCCTTAAATACTGAAAAATATTTTCCTTATAAATGTATGTTGAAAATGGTATGGTATGGTATTTTCTCATGAAAATAGATGTTTAAACGACACCTTTCTCTCGAAAATATTTAGTATACTAAAATAAAACTGATCGGTTTTCTCATGATTATTTCATTTGAAACTTTGACACATTTGTCTCATGAATATACATCAGTAATGAGTTGGCATACTGTGATCGCAGATTTGTAGTAAAAGAAGGCTATTTGCATGCATGTTTATTTCACTATGCTTCTTTTGTTTGTTTAACGCCGCGCTCAGCAATATTCTACGGCGGTCTGTAAATAATCGAGTCTGAACGAGCCAATCCAGGATTGACGCAATTGGGATACGATGACATGTGTGAACCAAGTCAGTGAGCTTGACCAACCAATCCCGTTAGTCGAATCTTACTACAGGCATAGGTTACTGAAAATCAATTCTAACCCGGATCTAGTGGTCAGGTTCGGTGCCTTGGAGTCCAGGGCCTAGATTATCGAAGCTCTCTTAGCGCTAAGATAGTCGTAAGTGCCATACATTAACTAAGGGCTATCTTAGGGTAAGAGAGCTTCGAAAATCCAGGCCCTGCGCTTCATTGCACCCCACGACGTGGGTCATATTAACAATGGCAACCACTGGTTTGACGGGTCCAGACTCGACCATTTACAGGCCATCGTAAATATTGCTGATATATATTGAAAACAATATTCACATACTCACTGACGCATGTCACCATAGTAACTATGCCAGCATTACTCCAATGCTGTACTAAATGCAAAGCACATGGATGTAAGTTAATTCAATCCCTTAAAGAGGCATGTCTAGATGGTGATGCCAGTCTGTTACAGGGCAATGTGTTTTTTATTTATATTTTTTAGAAATTCAAATTTAAACTATAAATTATTACCTTAGAGACTTGTGCAGGTCTATAACTATGCGTACATAAGCATATTAGTATCAAAATACCTTGCACTTGAATAGATTTAGTATGCATGTAATCAACTACGATAATCATTAACAGTTGGAGATGTTCTAGACTAATGCTTAGTCTCTGAATATATATAATTTGATTGTAACAGATAAACCCATTTAAATTGAAAAGGAGCCCCAGGGAGACCAGAAATTCAGAACCTGGAGAAATCTAGACTTGCTTCACTTATGGCTTTAGCATTGCAGGGAGGGCTTGGCAGTAGGGCAAATAATGTGCTTCAGGGACTGTGAGACAGACTAGAGATGTTCTTATGCGACATACAACTTACACTGCTCGTCGTAGGCGTTATATGGACCATGGTTTCGATAGCATTGCAATTCATTGTGCAGAGTTACGCCCCTTTGGCATGCCAGAAACTTTCGATTCGAATCACGAATAGTGATAGATCACTGAGATACCACGTCACAGCTTAACATGGATGTCCCACCCAGACACAATTTTCATCATCATCATCATCATCATCATCATCATCATATTGTACATTAACTTAATAATGGTCATCTCTATAACGTTGCCAAGGACAAATCTAGCTGATTCTAAAACCCTTCAGGGCCCCGTCCTCAAAGCGTTTGTAGCGCTACGACAGTCGTAAGTCTATGTTAAAGTATGGGAGTTACGATCACCTTAGCGCTACGATCGCTTTGAGGAACGGGTATGGGAGTTACGATCACCTTAGCGCTACGATCGCTTTGAGGAACGGGGCCCAGGGCCCTGTTCCTGAAAGCGATCGTAGCGCTAAGGTGATCGTAACTCCCATACCTTAACACAGACTTACGACTGTCGTAGCGCTACGATCGCTTTGAGGAACGGGACCCTGGACAACATTGATATCGTTGTAAATTTCGGAGTTGTCTCTTGCCCGTAGATGGTATATTTTTCTCCAAAGCAAAGCACTCGTAAGCCGAGCAAAGATGTATTACACATTTTTTTCTTTCAGAAACATGATAGGGTTCAATTGTTACAGAATATCCTTAGTCATAGACTAGGTACTGTGATGAAAAGGAATGCAAGATGATATGAAATAGACAGTATTTTCAGCAAAGGAAGTCCTTTATCCAATTACTGGCCACGTTCAAGCAATGTGCGCCAAGGTTGTACTCCCTGTCAGTTGTTGTTTCCCAACCTCATTAAGAAACATGCGGGTAATATGGCTCGGTCCTTTGATGCCAGTATATTTGTTTATGAGGAAATGTTAAACATACCTCGCATGGTATTTGTTGATGGTTGAGGATGGCGAAGGACTCTTGGGGATAAAGAACTATGCACCTGGTCGTCACGTGTAGACACTTAAACAACATACAGATATTTACCCCACAAAAAATGCGAAATATGATTATACGGTTCGAGGTTTTGTCAAAGTGCGAAAAATGAGCATATGACAAAAAAGGTATAAATTAAAATTGTAATTGTAATTTCTATTTTGGTCTGTTTCTACGCAGGATATTCTGTATGATTCATGTGAAGGTCAATAACAAAATCTATTTCGGTTGTGTATCTGACCTACAAAACGAGTTTAAAGCATTTCCCACATTCTGACTTTGCGTGCAGTTGGACAAAGTAGCAAATGATTGTTCAAAATGCTGATTTAGCAGATGATTAATTCTGAACCATACAATAAGTAACGTGGTTTGAATTTGGTTTGTTTGTTTGTTGTTTAACGCCGCACTAAACAACATTCCAGCTATATGGTGGCGGTCTGTAAATAATCGAATCTGGACCAGACAATCCACTGATCAACAGCATGAGCATCGACCTACGAAATTGGGATGCGATGACATGTGTCAACCAAGTCAGCGAGCCTGACCACCCATCCCGTTAGTCGCCTCTTGCGACAAGCATAATTATGCAAGTCGTCTGAATATAAATTAATCCTAGGTTACATGACTCGGTAACAAATGCTCATCGCAGTCCTTAGTCCACCTACATCCTTCCTACCTTTTTTCCTTTGTTGGCCGTCGATATTAATAAATAAAGCATGCAATATATGTAGAGTCCTTCCAATATCTGTATAAGCACGTGTTTATTAAGCACTCTCAAATCGTGATGCTTCCAGGAGGTCGCGAGTAGGTAAGCCGATCCTGCCGTCACAAACACATGCAAAGGCGCGCCAATTGTTCATTTGAGAAACAAATACGAAAACACGGAACAAGCCAGATGTGACTGGGTATCATTTGATCACCTACGTCTCTAATTTTGAAACGTTCACATGTCCAAATTGAAACGGCAAACTTTATTGCCACATGACAAATGTGTTGTAACATCGTATCTACGTCTCCTTTCAGAGTCTCTTTATTCAACACAACTCTTCATCCAACAATACTGAGTCAGTTGTAACTTGTAATGAACCGCTTTGAAAGAAAGACGTAATTAAGATAGAATTACAAAAGGCATTGATCTGCAAAGGAGGATGTACGAGCAGTTCAGGTGTCTTTTGTTGCGCTCATTATAGAGTTAATTTGACCATGTCAACATACGATGAATGACTGTACTACCAAGGAAGTAAATAGTTAGTACCGCAGTACCACTGACTGTGAGGTGTGTGGTTTTAAGTCACGGTGATCTTCCTCAAGATGGGCGAGGCGTCCCTCGCACGTGACGTCCAGGTCGAAGAGGTCACGTCTTCAGTAAACAGTCACGATTACTCGCATAGTCGACACATGACGTGGACAAACGACTCCACCCTCTCGCGTTACTTTCTGTAGATGAGCATATGTTGCTAAGTAAATTTTGTCCTTATACAAAGGATACCGATCTCGCGGGGAGGTGTCATTTTCATTTGTACATTTCGTGGGCGTGAAGTTTTTGTCCATTTCTCTTTTGACAAAATAGGGAAATTTTATGAATGGTTCGGAAGCGTTCGTTGTTTTCTTTTTAAAATATGACAAATATAATCTTTTTTAGTTTTTAAAATATCACATATCGTATTTATATTCTTTTGAAAATATCAAAACTATTATCTTTTTTCTTCTGTAAATATAACAATTATCATCTTTCCTTTCTTTAGCTAATATCACAATTATCATCTTTTTAAGAAAATGTCACAAATATCATCTTTTTTTCTTTTGATAATATCACAAAATACTCTTTTTTCTTGTAATTTTCATTGACACCTTAAAGACACATGGAGTGATAACAGTTTTGTTTCATGTTTTCTCCGAATGAACGGGGCGGTGGGGTAGCCTAGTGGTTAAAGCGTTCGCTCGTCACGCCAAAGGCCCAGGTTCGATTCCCCACATGGGTACAATTGTGTGAAGCCCATTTCTGGTGTCCACTGCTGGCGTAAAACTAAAATCACTCACTCACTCTCCGAGTGAACTGATTACAGGTTTTAAATATTAAGGGTTACTGTTTCTTAAATCAGGACTTGCGACAGTGTTTCATTTAACTGAACTTTCATTGACTCGGCTCCCCTTTAACTGTAGCGAGAACTCACAAATTCAGCATGTGTTATCTTTATCCAGGTAAAGGGCAGTGCAGATATTGTATGATATAGATGAGTAATACTTTTACCTCGATATAATATAGCGCTAGAGTTTATCACGACATAAGATAGTGCTTCGATAACCTCGACAAAAGATAGTGCTGCTCTTCAGAATCAGATACCACTATTCTATGTAGACAAAATATAGTCCCATATTTACCTATCATGAGTGAGTGAGTGAGTGAGTTGGGCTTTACGTCGCTTTTAGCAATATTCCAGCAATATCACGGCGGGGGACACCAGAAATGGGCTTCACACATTGTACACATGTGGGGAATCGAACGCAGGTCTTCGGCGTGACGAGCGAACGCCTTAACCACTAGGCTACCCCGCCGCCCCACCTATCATGAGATAGTGATACTTTCACATCGACATAAGACAGTGTGCTGCTATTATCTCGACATAAGATGTTTCTACATTTACCTCGACATTGTTACCAGGGCCCCGTTTCACAAAGCTCTCGTAAGCCTAACATCTCGTAACTTTTCTCGTAGCATTCGTACCTCCTATACTGTAACATTGACTTACGATGTCGTAGCGCTACGAGAGCTTTGTGTAACGGGGCCCAGTACTTCATACGTTGTTACTTATTGTCACAGACTTAATAGTCCCTGAGCGGGAGACCAAAGTGTAGTGTGTTACTTCTGAGTGAGTGAGTGAGTGAGTGAGTGAGTGAGTGAGTGAGTGAGTGAGTGAGTGA
>VKKT01000651.1:118157-128548 GCA_008038995.1 Haliotis laevigata | reverse complement strand
GTGATTTTGCTGGAATATTGCTAAAAGCGGCGTAAAACTAAACTCAGTCAGTCAGTCAGTCTGTATGAACTGGACTATTGGTGGGTAGTTATTCTTTCTAACGTTGAAAATGATTCGTTTTGACAGGACAATTTCACGGTTAAAAATATTGTTATCTTTCGATAAATAGCCAAAAAGAACATTTTCTTTGGATATTGTTACCGGGCTTTGCATTTCGTGCGATATCCAACTTTCCAGGTCTCACCAAATTGATCTCATGTTGCATTCCCAGAATATATGTATGACATGAAGGTATGTATGACATGACGGTATGTATGACATGAAGGTATGTATGACATGAAGGTATGTATGACATGACGGTATGTATGACATGAAGGTATGTATGACATGACGGTATGTATGACATGACGGTATGTATGACATGAAGGTATGTATGACATGACGGTATGTATGACATGAAGGTATGTATGGCATGAAGGTTGTATGGCATGAAGGTATGTATGACATGAAGGTATGTATGACATGAAAGTATGTATGACATCTTCCATTTCTTTGGAACAGTAATTGCATTTTGTACTGTCTACATAACCCATCTTAGTGAGAAGATAGTATTATGTTCATTGGAAGGACCATCTCCCGAAGGTCAGACAGAAATGGCCAATGGTTTGTTAATTTTTGAGGACCACGTCTCGAAGGTTCAGACAAGAATGATCAGTATTATGTTAAGTTTAAGGATCACCTCCCGAAGGTCAGACAAAAATGGCCAATGGTTTGTTAATTCTTGAAGACCACCTCTCGAAGGCCGGATCAGACAATAATGATCAGTATTATGTTAATTTGAAGGATCACCTCCCGAAGGTCAGACAAAAGTGGCCAACAGTATGTTAATTCTTGAGGACCACCTCTCGAAGGATCAGACAAGAATGATCAGTATTATGTTAATACACTTTGGCGACGAAGTGAAAACGCCAAGGCTAAACGTCGTGGACAACTCTCTCACTCAGGAGATTGCTGCGGTCGGTCCAATTAACCATACGATTCTGTCTTTGAAAAATAGGACATTTTCTGAACAACCATCAATTAATGTCTTCAAGTTCTCATTTCCGTTTCTACAGCAACAGGCAAATATTACAGTTACCTTTGTTTCGATTTAATACACCTATTTAGAACTGTAAGGCTACATTTAGCATATAGCCCCGTTTATTTATATAGCATGTTTTTAAAATTCATTTTTAATAGATTTTGTTATGTGGTTGGGTAAATATAACCACACATTGCAATTAAGAGTGACTTCCCCTGGGACAACATGCGCAGTGCTTGGTCCTGTAAGCCGTATTTCTGAGAACACCATTGTCGCCATTGTGTGTTGAGCACCACGAGGTCCTCTCTTCAGATTACCGGAGCGGTGAAGTAGCTTAGTGGTTAAAGCGTTCGCTCGTCACGCCGAAGACCCGGGTTCGAGTCCCTACGTGGGTACAATGTGTGAAGCCCATTATTGGTGTCCCCCGCGCCGTGATATTGCTGGAATATTACTAAAAGCAGCGAAAACTTAAACTCACTCACTCACTCACTCTTCAAGTTACCACAGTTTTTACAACGAAGGAAGATCGAGTATCTGTGTGATGAAGTAAATTGCAGAAGTATCAGCTTTGGTGGCAGTTTAAACCGAACAAATTAATTCGGTGAAAGACGGCCGCAGCCCAGGTTGCCTACGTACCGACTAATCACTCCTAGAACACATAAAGTCGCTCTTTGGGTTGTGGGCGAATTATTTCGTAATCTCATTGAAAACCTTGCTAAGAAAGCACGCCTCTGTTTAAATCAGCGTTTCGTCCCATACCGCCATGTAAAGTCCGGGCTGAACTTCAAAGTATGCTCTTGCACTCGGAAAAGTTCGACCTCACTCGGCAAGATGATGCCCACCTGCACGAATTCTTTGTGTGGTAATCTTATCGTCTCAGTAAGGCAGTTGGCACAGCACTTAAGGGATGAATTTGGCTTAATTTATAACTACCCTTTTTATGTTCGCGTTAAACGCTATTTCTCACAAGTATCTAAAGTACATGGGATTTTACCTGGGTGTAGTACGAATGTGATGTTGAAAGTATACCACACCACACGAGGGTTTGTTTGACAACGTAAAATTAAGCTTTCAACACTGTGTGACCTTACGCCATTACTTCACCAGATAGCCATTAAAGTGACAATATTAGCGAGTGAGTGAGTTTAGTTTTACGCCGCTTTCAGCAATATTCCAACTATATATCGGCGGTCTGTAAATATTCGAGTCTGGACCAGACAATCCAGTGATCAACAGCATGAGCATCTATCTACGTGGTCGGGATACGATGACATTTGTCAAACAAGTCAGCGAGCCTGACCACCTGATCCCTTTCTTACGACAAGCAGGAGTAACTGAAGATCAATTCTAACCCGGATCTTCACGGGTAGTGAAAATATTAAAATGCAACTGGACTATTTGCTGCAATGTCTGCGACCAGTCCAAAAAACTCAACCTTACAACCAGTGTTTGTAAATATGTTCACGAGAAGACTTTAACGAACTATGGATATAACGAACTCTAATGGATCACATTTAGTTTTTTATGACCGTAGTTCGTTATACGCATTTCGACTGAAATATATATCAAGGGGTCAAAATATACTGTTCGTTATAATCGTCAGTTCGTTTCAAACATGTTCGTCATAAACGAAGTTTACTGTAAATATTGCCACTCTATGAACTAGTGTCATATCATCACAGTGTTCAGTGGACATCTTCTTAACTACATCTACGGCTGTTGTATATATATCGTCACACTAGTGTATTTGGACCTTGGACTTTAGTATTGAACGAGAAAATGTCATGGAAGGAGAAAAACAACACTGACACAGTCTCTACCTATCTCGGCACGTGACTGTTGATACTTCCACCGAGTTCACCGTGACCTGAGTATCACTGCGCGCAAGGGACGTATCACATGTAAGCGTGTGATCGCATTCCTCCGCCTGACGTGATCAATGAAGTGCCAGGTTTTCACAAACACAAACAAAACAGAATGATAGTTGATACAAAAACTTCCATTTAGTGTCTAACTATTAAATTAGATGTTTATAGAATCATTCGATTATTGCCGAAAATTGGAAAATGTAGATCCGGCACCCGTGCAATACGGAAATCTGGCTGCAAAACGGAATTCTCCTATTTGCACGTCAGTATTATTATCGTATAGTATGGGATGTAATAAGACATATCGGCTTTACCATGTAAACATGTGTTAGCTGTATGTAAAATTGTAAATAGGTACATTGGCTAAACTACATGAAAGTACCACAGGTAACACATCTTAGGACACGCATTAGACAGGTCACTCGTCCGAGACGCCACAAGTAACTCCGCAGCGCTGTGTCTCTTTTGAAAGTGAGTGAGTTTAGTTTTATGCCGCTTTTAGCAATATTCCAGCAATACCACGGTGGGGGACACCAGAAATGGGCTTCACACATTGCATCCATGTGAGGAATAGAACCCGAGTCTTCAGCGTGACGAGCGAACGCTTTAACCACTAGGCTGCCCCACCGCCCCCTTTTGAGGGGAATCTATTGTCGTGGGTCGGGAATTCCCCTGATTAAGTTTCATTGTTTGTGAGCAGAAGGGCCCAGCTCGTTGGTTTCACCAAGGTGGTTATGAAACATCTGGTCTTGCGTTACTTCGGGTCTTCCTCCCACTTTAAGCGGACCCACGATCACATGGTTAAGTTAGTGTTCAAATCCGCGTTAAAACACCTATCACCAAACATTATTTGTTTGTTTTTTAATCAGGTTTTAGAACTAGGATGAAAACCATTGAAATTTCTTAATGTTTTCTTGTACGGTCATATGGGATGATAATGTATTCAACCAGGTCACCTTGACCTTTACGCACATTGACCTTGACCTGATTATCTCAGTGAAAGGTTGTTTTCTGAGTTCGTGCACATGCATGTATTGTCTGATATCGGCCTCATCTGATTCTTTAATTTATCACCGTGTTGTCAATTGACGATGAATAAACTGATAGCCGAGCGTATTACGTACACGATTGTCCTTATCAGTATCTGATAATGCGCATGAGACATTAATTGACAGAGTGATCAATACATGTATAATATGTTATTTAAAGGTCACGGGACTATAACAGGTATATTCACCTGGTGAAAACGAAATAATGCTAAATATATATACCTCTATTAAAAATAACTTCATTAACTTATTATTTGTAAGAAACACATCTATTTTTAATTTCATAAGTTACGTGTATTTTGTGCAATAAATGCCATACTCACATACTCAGGTTATGTCGGGCAACAGAAAGTATACACCAATGTTTAAAGGTGGCTAAATATGAAAGGACAAGAATACAAGATCGAATATAGGTATGTACACACAAAAAGAAAATGTCGCAACACCCACTATTTTTCATAGTATCAATATGTTACCATAAAACATAGCAATGGAATTTGTCCAACCCTCAATTTAAAATATTTGAATAAACTGACCATCAGTGGATAATTTAATGATAAATCTACACGCAAAAAGAACGAGAAGCTGTAGTTTATTCATACCCCAGCCGTAGTTTATTCATAGAAGCAAACATGGACAAATGTTTCGTAGTGCTTATAACTATGGTCGTTAACATTAATAAGTCCGGCCATTTCCAAGATTCTGACATAATACCCTGAACTACCACTGATTGCTGAGTTTGTTTGGCCAGTCGACTGATAGACGAGGGATGACAACCAACATTTCTTGCTGTATCCTTCAGTGACATGCCAGCATTCAACCCGTAATGATCCGGGTTAGAATTTGTCTTCAGGAACCCAGGTTTGTCATAAGAGGCGACTAACGGGATCGGTGGTCAGGCTCGCTGACTTGGTTGACACATGTCATCGTACCCCAGCGATGTAGGTTGAAGCTCATGCTGTTGATCAACGGATTATCTGGTCCAGACTCGATTATGTACAGTGTGGCGTAAAACTAAACCCACTCACTCATGCCAGCATTGATTCGGCAAAAGAATAACTTGCCATCTTTGAGCAGTAGTCATCTGGGGTGGTTCCATATTTGCTTATCAGTTTCTTTTTCCAAATTATCGAGCTGAGGAACAGATTAAATTTGATAATTGTAAAATGGCGGACATACGTATATCACGTGGTGCTCGCCTTTGATCGTAGCACGTGCATATCTAAAACAAATGTGTGGTGCGCCCAAAGGGTACAAATAATCATACAAACATAATTTTCATATGAATATATATGGCTATATGGGGGCTAAAAATCATGGGTGTTGCGATACTTTTGTCCATGTGTATATTTGATATGGGGATCAGAGTTGTGTTTGGGCGCTTACGTTTGCACTTTTATCTGGAAACTAATAATAAGTACCCACGACATCGCCGCAACTAGGGGTAATAGTGCAGATGTGACGTCAGGTAATCATGTACCGGTATTATTCTTGTGGAAGTTTGTACTGAGTGACCATATTTATTCCAATCAGTATAGAACTGGATAAACTGATACAAGAAGACAAACGAGTTATAATGGCGATTTACTGCTATAAAGTTAATTAACTTGGGCTGCATGATCCGTTATATCTAATAGTAAGTATTCTCAATAGTATACAGTTACCATCACAGGAGATATTGCTTTTGTGAGATCATGCGATGTCTCCCTTTGAGATATCATTTTGACAGATTTTGTACAATGCCATGACAATGCTATGACGTCATGATCTTGATGACGTCACAATGCTATGACATCGCTGCAATGCAAGTCTAATGGCAGAACCCTGTTCAGAGATGTACATTTTTCATTGAAAACTAGTGAAGATAAATAGAATCTCACTCTCGTGTTTTCTGAAATAAAATATATAAACACTCATTGATAAAAGTGAAAATGTCCTCGGCAAGCCTCGGATATTTGTAACTTTATCAACTCGTGGTGATAGATTTGATATCAAAAGACACTCGATGAGATTCTCTGTTTATTCTCTCTATATATATATAGAATTACAGCATACTGCTTTGTAGATGACTGTGTCGTCATCTGTAACATGACGTCACAATCCAATAACATCAAAGGCCCCTATGCCACTGACGCTGTCGAGATAGATATATAGACAGATAGATAGATAGATATAATCCGAAATGGTGGAAATATTTTATAGTGTGAGTGAGTGAGTAAAAATATAACGACACATCGGCAATATTTCAGCCACATCGTGACCGAAAATATTTTATGAAGTTTTCCCGGTTGAAAACAGTCACCGAGAGTACAGATAAAAACTTGCGACACAAACACAACACAAACAAAGCAAACAAATGAAACATATTAAACTCCCCCCCTCCCCCCAAAAAAAAACCCCCAACAAACCCACCAACAAACAAACAACAATAACAAACAAATAAAAAACAACACAACAACAACAAAACAAACAAAAACAAAACTAGATAACTACATAATTAAATAAAACCCAATACAAAGAAGAAAAAAACCCAAAAGTTAATGTTTACCTACTTCAAATCAAACATCTTGCGGGAACGATCGAAGTCGACGAAGACCATACATCTATATACAATTGGATATTGGGATATGTTCGATCTCTTGTACAGTCAATGACAATCATGCTAGGTAAGGTTAAGACTATATTTCAGTAGTTTTACGTCTATGTTGTATGTAAACCACTGTCTTCATCCTTTGCTCTCGATTCTATTGATTCTATTGAATGATACTGTTATTTTCTGTAAGGGCCATAGCATTGTGTTTACTTCCGCGTTCGGAATATTGACAGTGTTGAGCTTTGTCTGGATGATTCAGGCTCTCTATTATATGATCTCGGATTGTACGTTGTGGCACTCAGGCTACAGCAATTATCTCCCTTCTCAATGTTGAGCTGTTTTCGTCAATATTACTTTTACACTTACTATTTATTATTTAGGACATTTGATATCAAGTTAAAGTTGATTAAATATGTCGCGGAAATTCGTTCAACGATTCCCATTTTACAAGAGGATGCTCAAGAAAAATCAGTGACAATCTAATTCATAAAATTCAACAACTTTCGAACATGGGGATGTAGCTCAGTGGTAGAGCGTTCGCTTCGCATGTGAAAGGCCCCGGGTTCGATCCCCGGCATCTCCACCACTTTTTATTTTTTTTCCTTGCATTAATTTCTTGGAAAGTAATGAATTGTCAACATATTCTTCTATCAAAACCACTTTAAAAATTGAAACAATTTTCTATTTCAAAAGATTTACAATTTTCCTCTTTTTTTCTTTTTACAAAGTTTTTAAAGTGAAATTTTGGTGTACATAAAACAGTCATCACCTAATGCTGACTGATATTATATGAAACTGATATTAACAATATATGATTTTCATTAATGATCATTTTGCATACATCATTCAAAGAAAGTTTTGAAGATTCAACCCATAATTCATTTCAACTTAAAATAATTTTTTTATCAAAACCTTTACCTCTTTGGTTGATCTGAATTATGAAGGTAAAACCTGAAGCTGTTGAGAATACTCTGTGAAAATTAATACAATACATTTCAAATGCATTTACCATTCCTACCTTCTTCAAGCAGAGTTAAATCCAAAAAGAATATGGTTACTGTGTGAGCTAGCATAATATGTTTTCTCTTCCTACATAAATTTCCCTTAATGGCAGCAAACATTAAGCATGGAAACATTCGTGACTGTTATTTCTGTCACAATTCATCATGAAGGCTTTGCCGCATTTTTTTGGTGGTGCTTATTAGAAACAGTTCCTAATTCCAGTTTTAGGTCATCGTCGGTTTGGCGCCACAGCGTCAACAAACTACTGTTTGAACCTCCTAGGTTACAACTTGATGACAACCTTTCCATTATAAACAAACCAATCTGATGTTCAGATGTTTGAAATGATTCCCATTAAAACTACATTATTTGAAATATACACACTAGCGTTGATCGTTTGACTGAGAATTTCGACATGTTGCTTTAATTAAAATACATGTGAGGATTCTAGTCGTACTTTAATAGGTTGAATTTCAAGGAGACCTTTGACTCAAGGTTATAAAACATGCAGTTAAGTGCACTTGTCTTCAAAGAGAGATATGCTTTCCATATTTGACAAGACTTTTTATATGTTTAGAAGTTTCTTTTAAGAAACAGAAAATGCCTGTTCAAGCTTGCATGTAATTACTTTCACAATGTGACTCATAGATGTTGTAATATGTGGAAGGCACTGACCATTATTCTTCCCATATGTCTTACAAACAAGGAGGACCCAAGACGATCCAAGTTAAAACTGGTCTTCAGCAAACCATGAGGCAAGAGATCAAGTGTTGAGGCGGGGCAATTCCAATTACATAGCTCAATATTCATCATCAATCACTTGATTGTCAAGTCTATATTTGATTACAGATTACAGCCAATCATATAGGTGGAATATCGCGGGGGAAGCATTAAACAAAGAAACAAAGAAACAAAACAACATCAACAGGTGAGTGAGTGAGTAAGTTGAGTTTTACGAGACACTCTGCAATATTCCAGCTATATGGTGGCGGTCTATAAATAATCCAGTCTGAACCAGACAATCTAGTGATCAACCGCATGAGCATCAATCTACGCAATTGGGATATGATGACATGTGTCAACCAAGTCAGCGAGCCTGACCACCCGATCCGTTAGTCGTCTCTCACGACAAGCATGGGTTACTGAAGATCACTTCTAACCCGGATCTTCACGGACTTGACATGACCATTGGTTATTGATACAATAATGGCTTTTTAAGTCTTTAATTACAATTACCACACTCCTCATGGTTAAAAGTGGGGCAGTGGGGTAGCCTAATGGTTAAAGCGTTGGATCGTCACATCGAAGACCCAGGTTCGAATCCCCACATGGTTACAATGTGTGAAGCCCATTTCTGGTGTCCCTCGCCGTGATGTTGCTGGAATATTGCTAAAAGCGGCGTAAAACCAAACTCAGTCAGTCAGTCAGGGTTAAAAGTAAAACTCAAAAGCATGGCAAAACAGATTTACTCATAACCAATTCTTACTTTCACTGTCAGAATGGCTCAAGTCGTTCAGCATTACACACTTAGAATATTTACACACACCAGTGTTTCAATATTATTCAGAGTTTCAGGCCAATCTTTTGGTTTGGTTGTTTGATTGTTGTTTAATGCCGCACTCAGCAATATTCTAGCTATATGGCGGCCAATATTTTGATTAATGATCAACAATGCATACTCTCAGTCCAGAAGGATATAACTATTCATGTAACTCCAGAATTTACATATCTGCCCTACTCAGGGTGCCGTTGTACAAAACAACCTTAGCGCTAAAACTACCTTAAGTCTATGTTAAGGAATGGGCGCTATGATCGCTTTGTACAACGGCACCCAGGTTCTTTTCAAGAAATCCTGTCAAATGTTAAAACCTGTTGCAGGCAGATTCATATCAACTTATTCTCAAGGAAGTGCAAACCTTGGTGCCTCCATTTGTCACATGGCATCTACATGTCACATAGCGTCTACATATGTACAATTAAACAATAAGTTTCTTATAACATTCATTTACTCCATAAATGTATTGGTTTGGTTGTATTTTTGTTACCGCTTTAGCTCAATAGTTTTAGAAATTGACCCCAAGCAGTCTGTAACTTTGTTTCATGTACATTCATGTGTCGCCTTGATCTTCTAATTATTTCTTAAAACAAGAAAACACAGAAGTATACATAGTATATGATGCATTTAATCAATCATCATATAAAAGAATATATTTTTTGGTAGTATTTTCTATTTGTGTGTCAGATACAAGTCTAAAGAGCTGAACAGAATTCAAACCGTGCTCATTGTGTCCTTGTAACCTTGAGGCTTAAAACGTTATATCCTTGAGGCTTAAAACATTGTATCCTTGAGGCTTAAAACATTGTATCCTTGAGGCTTAAAACATTGTATCCTTGAGGCCCTTGAGGCTTAAAACATTGCATCCTTGAGGCTTAAAACATTGTATCCTTGAGGCTTAAAACATTGTATCCTTGAGGTGCTTAAAACATTATATCCTTGAGGCTTAAAACATTGTATCCTTGAGGCTTAAAACATTGTATCCTTGAGGCTTAAACATTATATCCTTGAGGCTTAAAACATTATATTCTTGAGGCTTAAAACATTATATCCTTGAGGCTTAAAACATTATATCCTTGACGCTTAAATCATTGTATCCTTGAGGCTTAAAACGTTATATCCTTGAGGCTTACAACATTATATCCTTGAGGCTTAAAACATTATTTCATTGAGGCTTAAAACTTTATATCCTTGAGGCTTAAAACATTATATCCTTGAGGCTTAAAACATTGTATCCTTGAGG
>VKKT01000650.1:12919-34425 GCA_008038995.1 Haliotis laevigata | reverse complement strand
TTTACGCCGATTTTTGCTAAATAGTCTTCAAAACGTATGTCCGATTTCCATTGATTATAGTACATGTATACACATTTTGTGGATAGAAGTAGTGATTCCGACCAAGACTGGAAATAGATATCTTTCATTCTTTGTGTTTTATAGATGCGTGACTTGGAGGATATTTTCAGTTATACTGTGTGTCACTGTGTAATGGGTTCTATCACAACCACATCGTCACCGATGTGTTATGTGTGGACAGTCTTTGTTTTAACTGATGTGTGTATATTTCTGGGGACAAACAATCTGTCCGTGTGGACAGAGAAAAGTGTCCGCAGCATTTCGGAGTTAGTGGATGACTACTGGCTGGCGAACAGTTATCGCAATTATTTAGAGGTTTTTCACAATTTGCTCCGTTGTTTCTAAACTTAATGAAAGGTACCAAGGTTTGGAGAGTATTTCCAGTAACATTAGGCGCGCTTCAGTGAGTGTCTGAAAATGAGACATTGTTTTGTGTAAAATTGGGTGATCATGAAGTTTAAGCTTCAAAAACCTCCTAAATTGTGAGCTAGCGGACAAAGAAGTGATTTTGAAAATACCATTTCTTCCAGTTGCACCGAGTTCAATCTCCTGTACAAAGTAAATGCGTGAATATTGTTTTACGCCACCTTTTCGCACTATTCCACATTGTACCCATGTGGAGAATCGAACCCGAATCTTCGGCGTGACGAGCGAACGCTTAAACCAGTGGAGAACCCCGTCGCCCCCTATTCTCTCGCAACAGTATTCAGGGTAGCTAATTTCACTTAATAAAATGAGATATATGTCCAGTAAAACAGAAGGGAAACGCCGGGTATCGTGACTCATACCAGTAGATTGTCTGTTTACAGGCATAAATTAAGCAGTCACTGTGTACACTTGTCTTTAATACAAACAAGGACTATACCAGTGTAACGGCTGATATTTATTACAGTCCGCGTTCAGTGTGGTGTGTTTGAACAAGCCTGATATATGATCATGATGATATATCATGTCAGCAGTTACGACATGCAAAGGGAATGTGCAGTTCGTGATAGACGATAGGTGATCTGGTAATCTGGATACCCCATAGACATTACTCTAGAATCAGAGATAACCGTTGCTTGCTAACTCTTTATAATATATACATACAAAAATATAAATATGACCATGCAAATATTTGTTGTTTTATGCCGCAACCAGCAATATCCCCTCTATACTTCAGCGACTTGTGGAAACGTTCATCTGTTCCAGACAAACCAGCGGTTATCATCATGAGTAAAGAAGAGCAATTGAGAAGGTCGCCGACCTGACGAAGCATAAGGTCACCTTTTCAACAAACACAGGCTACTGGGAACTATTCCGTCCCGGGCAAAGGAACAATACAAATAACACGTAATAACAAATATCGTTTTCGGCACAACCCACCTCTTTGTTAGTACTTTAAATAAACTAAGGGGCAAAAGAAAGTATAAGTAAGGGCTGGTTTTAACATGTTTGATTTTTAACTGAAAATATTCGAAGTAATATTAGAGTAATGATCTGTGTATACACCCATCAGAATTCAAAGAATGTGTCAGCACGAATCTATTTCTTTAAACTATTATTTGCTGTAAATTTTGAACATGAAAAATGTATAAAGGAATTGGTTAAAAGCGGCGTAAAATTAAATTCACTCTCTTTACTATGTTCACTGAATAAATTCATAATCATATAGTCAGATATTACTTTTCACAAGAGGTTATATGAGTGAGCCATGGTTAAACTGAAATTTTGCAGCATGCAATGAAAACAAAGGCGTAAATACAACATACGTGTTTGATGAAAAACAAACACATGCAGTTGTGGATCGGTGTGTAAGGTGAGGTCTACAGTACGCGAAGCCACCTACCCACTTTTCAGACATTTTGTATGAGCATAGCCTACCGTGACAGTAACATGCTGATTTATTTGTTCATATCTCGCTCCCTACCCTTCACTCCTACACACACACAGTGCTACTCCAACTACGACATTTTCCACACCAGAGCTACCACAACACATACTACTACCTCTACAACCACTACGTTGAAAGAACTCCATATTCATGAGGGAACTGAAACCGGTTATATAACAATAAAAGTGTTCATTTACTTTGGGTGAGGACATTACAATATTAACATTCTACTCCAAGAAAATATTACCAAGGTATTAAAACATCGATATAGTTCCAAATGTAACAACTAATTGGCGAAATCGGTGTCTGTGTAAGCAGGTGTTGACTTCCGGCTATGGGCTGTCATTGTTTTGACGGGCATGTTATGTCTATTTCACAGTGAAATCGACATATTGATTGACGTGTGTACATTTCAGAACTTCAGCCTCGCCTTTGTATCAGTCTACACTGTGAAGCGGAGATAGCTTCCCTGAAATATCCGTACGTTCCATAACATGTCCGTTTGAAATCTATGTCAGTTGGACGCCATCACTCAAGCGTGATATTACACCTGTACATGGAACGCTCAGGTAGAATACCTGTACACAAAACTAGTCAACTGTGGGTCACTTACCTATAAGAGACAACAGCACACACACGATCGGAAACATCACAAACACAGATATTCACAGGTTCACAGTTAATATCCAAATAATTCGCATTTTTTCCAAGTCCCAACTGATCGCGACCCAGCCTGAGCGTACTATTACCATAGGAGTCACGTGACCCCATTCATCGTCTTCACACGAATAGGTTTGAGTCACGGCCCGCTGTCTCCCCCACTCCCTTCAAGCAGTGGTCACTGAATGATTTTGAATGGAAGACATAACTGAGTGTAATGGTTTGAACTGTGAATGTGAAAAACAATGTGATCTTCAATTATAACCATGATAAAAATTGTATAGATATATAAATATTTTCAGTGGTAGCTATGCTCATTTCATTTAAGTGTTTATCGAAATATATTATTTATGATGACAATGTGTCAATTATTTGGTTAGATATCGGGAGACAGGAAACTGTAAATATTATATCTGTCAAACAACAGATGAAGTTTCATTTGTCCTATACAAAGTGCTTGTATATTTTAGCAAACCTCTTATCAAGTTTAATTGATACTCTTTACGATTAATGTTGACTCAAAAATCCAGTTTACATGTTCTAAAAGTAATAGCATTAGTTTGAGAATAAACCGGTTTAAGCCATAGATGATAAGCAAGGTTGTGGTAAGTGCAAACAAATAGATGAGCTTCTAGGCTGTTCCTATTAAGAGCAGATTTGACAATGTAGAAGAACTATTTGGGCAGCACAGAAGAGCATTATGGACCATCCAGATGAGCAACGTTGGCTCTATCAGTGAAATCCATGTGGACAGCTAGCAGGCCTCAGCTAAGGCATAATAACTGCTTCAAGTTACATATAATCACAATACATATGAAGACACAGGTTTGATTATCTGTTTATAAGGCAAACTGCTCTATAGATTCGGACGATTTCAGTGTTGTAGAACATTGTAAATTCAATAGTTTTACCAGGTGAAACATTCTCATTAAATCAGTAGGTCTAGTTCAGTTTTACAAACAATGAATTTTAATCATAATGAATAAGGAATGACAGATCTCATAAAACCCTGATATGCCCATGAGAGACAACTCATAGTATGTAGGAAGGCACCGGAGACCTGAATTTTGAAGACATCTTGGTGGATGTACTAATCTCGCCACACGAAACTTACTTGTTGAAAGACTAAACCGTCTAGACTAACTGGTAAGCTATTAGATACAAGCAGCCATAATGCATCCACACATTCTGTTCTACATGACACAATCAGTCAACAGCCTTCAGTACATTCCTTTAGGGCTGCGGGGTAGCCTATTTGGTAAGGCGTTCACTGGTCATGCTGAAGTTTGATTCCTCACATGGGTACATTTCTGGTGTCCCCACGTGATGTTGCTGGAATATTGCTGAAGACACCAGAAATGGGCTTCACACACTGTACCCATGTGGGGAATCGACATGATGATCTAACTCTTTAACCACTAGGCTACCCTACCGTCCCATTTTCTATGATGACATACAATAAGTCAACGGCCTTCAGTACATTCTGTTCTATGTCATACAATCAGTCAATGTCCTTCTCCACATTCTGTTCTAAGATGACATATAAATCAGTCAACGGCCTGAAGTACATTCCATTATATGATGACATACAATCAGTCAACGGCCTTCTCCACATTCTATTCTATGATGTCATACAATCAGTCAACGACCTTCAGTTCTATGATGACATACAATAGTCAACGGCCTTAAGTACATTCTGTTCTATGATGTCATACAATCAGTCAACGAAATACAGTACATTATGTTCTATGATGACATACAATCAGTCAACGACCTTCAGTTCTATGATGTCATACAATCAGTCAACAGCCGTCTCCACATTCTGTTCTATGATGACATACAATCAGTCAATGACCTTCAGTACATTCTGTTCTATGATGTCATACAATCAGTCAACGGCCTTCTCCTCATTCTGTTCTAAGATGTCATATAATCAGTCAACGACCTTCAGTACATTCTGTTCTATGATGTAGAACATTTGCAATGGTCAGTCTTCCTCTGTATGTAAGTAGCATGTCTGATGTAACACAGCTTCATAACCAATGTATTCTGTTCTTGATAACATGTATGTGCTTGACCTCATCAGAATATAGCAACAGCAGTCATCCAAAAGACAAACACATATATTTCAAGTATTTATTGTTCATAAACAAAACAAAATTCATAAAAAAGTGCTAACATTTTGTTGAAACAAGGAATGTTTGATTATAAAAGACAAGAAAATATATGATCTGATTCATACACAAATGAAAACAGTGAAAATAAACCTTCAATTCAATACAACAACACTGACAACAAAACAACATTGACATACAGATAGCCTCCAAAACAACTCATTGTATGTCAGTATGGAAATTAGACCTTAATATCCAGTGACATGCTCAGCAATCAAAGCGTTATGACATCGTAAATGTAATACCAAACTAGGCCTAAAAAGATATAGTGCTAAAATCGCCTTGTGGAATGGGACCCGTCCCCATAAAACGCCACAACATAAACATTATTAAAGGCAAAAACTTATGGATGTCAACTTCTTTATTTTGACACCCATAAATTCTTGCCATTATGTGTATCACTTCTAAATGCAGTTCCAAGACTCTATATCAACATTATTGCTGTTAGTTGTCCGGTTTAAAGTCAAAGAGCCCTCACCCTGTATGTTGTTTTAAGAGATTAGGGGCTACAGCCAACTGCACTTGTGGTTACAGTTTGTGTAATAAAAGGGGGCATGTGCAGGTGAACTATTTCTCTCAAAATACACCTTTTCAGCTCATGAAAAGAAAGGAGGTGCACCCTGTATTGGTTACCAAAGAGACATTATTGAGTACCAATAACTCCTCAAGAAGTTTAATAATGTGGGCATTCTGTACTCGGAACCAATCCTGACAGGAAATCCTCCCATGGGTTGCACTCATTGCACTGTGACAAGGCGGCCATCTGGGTGACTAAACTTCCATACAGCAACACATAAAATAAATAAGGACGGATGGATATTCAAAGCACAATGGTTCATCATCTGCCAAGGATGTTTAAATTAATACCAAAAGCATTTGATACATATACATTTGATAAAGAACGAGTAAAATAAATACTTTGATCAATGGATGTATGCATGAAATAGTATCACAATATTTGTGCTGCTCAACTATGCCATACAAATGCCATAGTGAATACACAATCTGTATGTTTGGTTATACAACTCATGACACCAAGTTACCACTGGAGACATAGCTATACCCATGTAAAAGCTGGATCAGGTATTGTATTAATGAACAGATATACTGGTATATTATTTTGTAATTTACCACCACTGCCTGCATTGCTTTTTTCAGGCAGAAATTCTGTAACAATCATATCAGACAAGGGTCGCCTGACCTCTTTTGCACCAAACTTGTGAACAAACTGATGTAGGTGGAGAATGTTAAATACAGTGCATCGTTTCCATCAGAAACATTCCATCCATGGTTCCGACCTATACCCACTTTCAGCTGCAGATTCAACAAGTACTATTTATTTCAGCAATTACAGATGAAACTTGCTTCGTATGACTTGAAATATTAAAGGAATACAACTCAAACATCTAACATACTTCGCACAGTCATAACTCATGAATATGTCTTCTGGCAGAACATGCAGTCTGTGTCATTTACCAAGCTGGACATTTGCTCACCCAAAATACTGGAACCACAGGAAGCACACCATGACTGTTGCCCACGATGAAGTACAGGAGTCTCCAGAATAAAACATGTTATATTTGGGATAACACTTTCTTAGTAAAGTACAAATTCTAGTACTCTTTTGGGTTTAGACCCATCCGGGATTCAACCCACACCCTCAGAGTCAGGCACCAAATCACCAGGACACAAAGTCAGCCGCCTAGCCCGCTCAGCCACCGCGACTTCCACAAAAATGGAAGTCAGACAACTGGTAGTCTAGACTGCGGACTTTACGTACCCCTCTGATAAGTGTACCAAGAATGTAAGTGTACCAGAATGAAGGGTCTGAAACACTGTCACCCTACAGAATAACAGGTGAGTGATGCTCTCAACAAAAGGCAGTGCTTCAAAACTGATAGCAAACTGAATCATGATGCAAGGAAGTGATAGACACATGCACAGATGAATCTCA
Organism: Haliotis laevigata; assembly: GCA_008038995.1. Classification (NCBI taxonomy): domain Eukaryota; kingdom Metazoa; phylum Mollusca; class Gastropoda; order Lepetellida; family Haliotidae; genus Haliotis; species Haliotis laevigata. Next base: position 27,704 of record VKKT01000650.1, on the reverse strand, counting down.
CAGTTTAATCACTCAGCCACAGTGACTACTAACTGTACCTCTACTCCCAGTTTAAACATGTCAGTGTCTGCCAGTAGTCTTTACACAATCATGACCAGATAGATTTGCATATACTGTATACTCCTGCCTCCAGGCAGAATCTGACTTGTAAATCTGTCCAACATCCTGATGATGGTCTCCACTCCATGATGTTGTTCCCGAACAGAAGCGACAGGTGTGATGACTTGGTGGTTACAACATGAAGTGTCACAGATCTCAAGCATTGTGCAACTGGTTAATTTAATCCTGGATGTGGCAATCTTCATGAGAGATGACCAGTGGCTTTCAGGATCTCGGCTGCAACTGTGGACAGCGCCATGTCAGCGTGGGAGCTGGGAAACAGAGATGAGTCATACTCAGCAGGGTTTGAAATCAACAGGACCTCCGGGGCCTAGATATCCTCCTGTAGTACCTAGTCCACATGCACAAAGCGATCTTAGGATTATGAAGATTGTAATTCCTATACTTAAAGTGAGTGAGTTTGGTTTTACGCCGCTTTTAGCAATATTCCAGCAATATCACGGCAGCGGACACCAGAAATGGGCTTCAAATAAAATACCCATGTGGGGAATCGAACCTGGGTCTTCAGTGTGACAAGCAGATGCTTTAACCACTAGGCTACCCCACCGCCCCCCTACACTTAAAGAGAGACTTATGATTCTGGTAACACCCAGATGGCTTTGTCTATGTGGAACTAAGGACCCACTAGACTTTCATGCTCTATTTTAAACCACAGTTGACTCTAGGACACACCACTTTGTGAGAATTAATGATAGAGCTGTCTTTACAGTAATATCCTCCAACAATATATCCAAACTTCAAATTCAAATTGCTTTTTACTGAGGCTGTTTCTACGACACAGAGAAGCTGATAGCATCATGTAAATATCTATTTATCACCTTGATATTGATACAACATATTTGTTTAATGCTGCACTCAGCAATATTCCAACTATATGGCACGGTCTGTAAATAATCAAGTGTGGACCAGACAATCCAGTGATCAACAGCATGAGCATCGATCTACGCAACTGGAATGCAGACTACATGTGTCAACCAAGTCAGTGAGCTTGACCACCTGATCCCATTAGTCGCCCCTTAAGACAAGCATGGCTTACTGACGAATTCTAACCCGGATCTCCATGAATTCTGTAGAAAACACAATGGCTGTCAAAACAATTACCATTTTGTAAAATCAACTAGGTTTCCTGCAAGACAAATGTCAGCACTTCCCTGTTATTCACCTTGATTTATTCTCAAATAAACAAGTGTAGAAGTGAGCAAAGCTCACATACCCCCGCTTCCCACTTTGGGACATGGAAATGACTGATATTGATATATATAATGTGACAAGGATTAGCAGCTCACAAGACTTTCTCTTTGACTCTACTAAACTTTATATACATGTTTGATAATAGTTTTGGCATGTACTGATTACAGTAATAATTTATGGAAACTAGATTTTTTTTGTTTTCCGTGGAAACCTGACATACAACTGAACTTGACTGTCTCATGTTGCACACAATGAGGTGGACGTAGATGAAGATTGCTATTTTTTAGCACATGGCATATCTGTGGGTTATGATTAACTTACGTATTAAGTTTGGTGAACCTAACATGTATAGTTTCGATGATGTGCCGTGGTCAGGTAACCATCAAATACATTTTGCATGTACCTAGCATGAACCTAGCATGTAAACTTTAAGAGATATGCTCCAGGCAAAATAATTGAACACATTTGGCACTAAGTCATGTTTCCATGGCAACAGCAAAAAATAAAATTCATATCTGGATCTAAACCCCGAAAGACACATCTAGGGATCATGCTTGATATGTATACCAAGTTTGATGAAGCTAGCATGTATAGTTTGGAAGATCTGCTCCGGACAAGATGACATCCCCATAGTCACAGCCTAAGTCATGTTTCCATGGAAACAGTAAAAAAACTAAATTCTGAAAAACTTTAAAATAGCAAAAGGCAAATCAATGGAGATATGCTCTGGACAAAGTTTCGGGATGGACGGACGGACAGAGGACAGAATGAACGCTATATACCCCCGTTACTTCGTAGGGGGGGGGGTTGGTTATAATAAACACTGCCCACTGACCTTGCTGTGTGAGCAAGAGAACGGATCGTCTCCACCAGAATCTCCCCGTGGTCTCGGACAGACTCGGCATGCTGCCTCTCAGTCAGAACCTGCAACAAACATTTACACCAATCTAGACCACATTCTCATGCAATCAATACTTAATGCATCAACATAATCAAGATAAGGGAGGTCAATACTGCCAGAATGCAGAAGTCTTCTTTACCTTACCTCCATGTCAGAATGTCAAGGTCTAATTAGTTGATGAGATCTCTATAAAATCATTTGTAGTAAGTGAGTTAGGTTTTACTCTGCTTTTAGCAATATTCCAGCAATATCATGTCGGGGACACCAGAAATGGGTTTCACATAATATACCCATGTGGTGAATCGAACCAGGGTTTTCGGCATGACGAGTGAAGGCTTTAACCACTGGGCTACCCCACTACCCCAAACTCCTTTGTAACCCACCTCAAAGAGTAATACAGAGGGGTAATTCAGGAGGGTAATACAAATGTATACCCTACCATGAAGAAAACAACATGCATATGAAGAATAGATCCCTCACACCCTGTTACGCAGCAAAATGTCAAATACTGCTCACATGTCAAAACAATATTTCAACAGATATTTCTTATGAATTTGTTTGAATTCTTTCACATTGACAAATACCTGTTGACAAGATAATTTTAAGTCAGCTTTTACAAGCATGGGGTTCAGGGGACAGTTATCTAGTAATGCCCTACCAGCCTTTTGATGATACGTAGCAGGACCTTCTGTTTCTTGGCGTCTGCTTTCCTCAGAGCCTGGCTGTAACACTCCTGTAACACAAGATGTGTATGTAAGGTGTCTCTTTGATTCTTAGTGTGCATGGTAATGCCTTGAACATGAGAACTGACTTTTTGACGAAGTATTATCAGTGATGAACCTGTGAAGATGGCTATCCCATACTCAAGGGCTGTGATGTCAATGTATTTTCTGAGATTAAGTGTTCCTGGCTACAAATGGTTAAGGTATATTATAATAAGGTATGAAATGATCTTCCATATAAAATAAATCGATAATTACACACCGCTGCCTATAAGCAATGTCATTATCTGGAGGGATGAACAGGACTGAATGGAAGTGAATGTATCAAAACCACATCCAGAGATGAGTTCATCATAAGTATCTCACCATGTTTTCTGGTGACAGAGCATCCCGATAGTCACCACCAAATAGCTGAATGATGAGAGACAGACACTTGATGGAAAGGTCCTTGATGTCCATATCCTCATAACACAGCTGAAACAATCACAGCATCATAACACACAGCTGAGACAATCACAGCATCTTAACATACAGCTAGAACAATCACAGCATCATAACACACAGCTGAGACAATCACAGCATCATAACACACACCTGAGACAATCACAGCATCATAACACACTGCTGAAACAGTCACAACATCATAACACACAGCTGAGACAATCACAGCATCATAACACACCGCTAGAACAATCACAACATCATAACACACAACCTGAAACAATCACAGCACCATAACACACAGCTGAGACAATCACAGCATCATAAAACACAGCTGAAACAATCACAGCATCATAATACACAGCTGAGACAATCACAGCATCATAACACACAGCTGAAACAATCACAACATCATAACACAGCTGAAACAATCACAGCATTATAACACACTGCTGAAACAATCACAACATCAAAACACACAGCTGAAACAATCACAGCATCATAACACACAGCTGAAACAGTCACAACATCATAACACACAGCTGAGACAATCACAGCATCATAACACACAGCTGAGACAATCACAGCATCATAACACACCGCTAGAACAATCACAACATCATAACACACAACCTGAAACAATCACAGCACCATAACACACAGCTGAGACAATCACAGCATCATAAAACACAGCTGAAACAATCACAGCATCATAATACACAGCTGAGACAATCACAGCATCATAACACACAGCTGAAACAATCACAACATCATAACACAGCTGAAACAATCACAGCATCATAACACAGCTAGAACAATCACAACATAATAACACAGCTGAGACAATCAAAACACACAGCTAAACAATCAAAGCATCATAACACAGCTAGAACAATCACAGGATCATAACACACAGCTGAAACAATCACAGCATCATAACACACTGCTAGAACAATCACAGCATCATAACACACTGCTAGAACAATCACAACACACAGCTGAAACAATCATAGCATCATAACACATCACTGGGACAACCACAGCATCATAACACACTGCTAGAACAAACACAACATCATAACACACAGCTGAGACAATCACAGCATCATAACACACACAACATCATAACACACAGCTGAGATAATCACAGCATCATAACACACAGCTGAGACAATCATAGCATCATAACACACAGCTGAGACAATCACAGCATCATAACACACTGCTAGAACAATCACAACATCATAACACACAGCTGAGACAATCAAAACACACAGCTAAACAATCACAGCATCTAAAAACAGCTAGAACAATCACAGGATCATAACACACAGCTGAAACAATCACAGCATCATAACACATCGCTGGGACAATCACAGCATCATAACACATCGCTGAGACAATCACAGCATCATAACACACTGCTAGAACAATCACAACATCATAACACACAGCTGAGACAAGCACAGCATCATAACACATCACTGAGACAATCACAACATCATAACACATCGCTGAAACAATCACAGCATCATAACACATCGCTGAGACAATCACAGCATCATAACACATCGCTGAGACAATCACAACATCATAACACATCACTGAGACAATGACAGCATCATAACACACTGCTAGGACAATGACAGCATCATAACACACAGCTGAGACAATCACAACATCATAACACATCGCTGAGATAATCACAGCACCATAACACAGCTGAGACAATCACAGCATCATAACACATTGCTGAGACAATCACAGCATCACAACACACAGTTGAGACAATCACAGCATCATAACACAGCTGAGACAATCACAGCATCATAACACATCGCTGAAACAATCACAGCATCATAACACAGCTGAGACAATCGCATCATCATAACACATTGCTGGAACGTTCACAGCATAACACACAGCTGAGACAATCACAGCATCATCCACTCACCAGCTGTGTGAGGAGACTCGTCAGTTCTGTCAGTGGTTTGTTCCGCAGCAGCAGGTGTTCCGCTGCCTCTGCACCCATGGCAGATCCTTCCGCTCCACTCTTCTTGGCCTGAAGATAAAAACAAACATTTACAAAATTGCAATGTTTGTCTTCATCTCCAGCAATGTGAAGCATATGTTCATCATATCTTCACACTGGGACAAAACAATACATTCAAGCCAACCTGCATGCTGTAGTGTGGCTTATAGGATCACTCTTTACTGTCAACATCTAAACTGGGCAGTAACAACATATCAAGTTATCAACAGATTTTTGTTGCTAAATTCTTTTGTACACAATTGAATTCAATTCTTTTATTTCGGTTTGTAGGCGTTCGCAATACCTGCCTGCCGGGACGGGTTATTTTCAACATGGACTGACAGATTCTCAAATTATTGGCCTTATTATTGTGTTGTCTTCCCCCTAGTTTAATTGTCTCACCTAAAATAAAGATGACTCTAAGATCAGGTTGTGACAGACTCTGTCAGTGTGGAAATGTTTATCTGAAGCCGTCTGAAGGTGCTCCTATTTGGGGCACTCTAGCTTCATCAGAGAGACCTGCAACTACACAGTTTACTGTTTTCAAGATATTTTGATGAAGACCTGAGGAACACTTCAACATGGATTGTGCTTTGTATTAGTAACTCTTAGGACTGAACTTAAGTTTTCAGAAATACCTAGTTTTCATTACTTTGCACATTTTGGGGTTCATTTTAGCTATGATATATTAATAAGAAAGAACTAAGTGTAACATGTATAAAGGTTACATGGTGTTTATAAAAATGCAAAAATTAAACAAAATAATCAATTACGGTATTATTCTCAATATCTGTTGATAATTCTGAACAGCAGAAACTGAGATAGAAATACTACATTTTATTACAAATGTAACTGCTTATTAAAATACTTGTTTTTCATAGACAATTTTGAGTTGATTTTTTTATCATTTCAGTTGATAGCAATGGAGTTGCATACAATGCATATTTAGCTCTACACTTATAAAATTGTTTCTTCAACAACCAGCTCAAAGTTCACACGTTTTTCAGCAAAGTATGTATATTTGAGTTCTCACAAAACAGGCTACACTTAGCTGATTTTTCTCTCAACCCATTTTTTAATAGATAATTTGAATAACTAACAATAGTGGAAGGTGAAACACAGAATCACTTGTGTTTATTTTAGTGGTAGATGTATAGTATGGTCATATTCATCAATACTGACTGACTGAGTTTGATGTTACGCCGCTTTTTGAAATATTCCAGCAACATCACGGTGGGCGACACCAGAAAAGGGCTTCACACATTGTACCCATGTGGGGATTCGAACCCGGGTCTTTGGCGTGACGAGCCAACACTTTACCCACTAGGCTACCCCATCGCCCCTTCATCAATAATTTACCCTTATTAAAGTGTGCCTACATCCTGTGACCAACTTGACAGTGGAAAATAAACAGTCAAGTTTGTAAACTTCTAAATTAGTTCCACATAATTATATTGTCTGAGAAATACTTTCACTTATTTACACAGGTGACAACTGGCCAGCTAGAACCCCAGCTCCATTCAAAAAAGATGTAAACATCAACTATGGGTTGGATGAAGTTGAACGGCATCTTCATGATATTCCAGTGTCCAAGCCTGACATCCTAATCTCTGAGCCCCCAGTTGGACCCTGTGGAGGTGATGTTTACATATACAAAGCTGATTCTACAAGAGACCATGAGAAAATGGACTTTGGTTTTGACTAGTATAGATAGATATCAAAAGGCTAGAATAATCATTCTAGTAGAAAGAAAAAGCATGCAATACTTAAGCGGTACTACTACATAAAAGATCCAAATGGCAAGAGTAAAGATTCTCTCGCAGGATTCAAGAAACTTGTTTACTGCTTCAGTGAAGATAACAATGGAGTGTTCCTCATCCATTACCTTGGCGATGCATCCCTTGATAAGGATTTGCCACATGGAAACAGCAAGCACAATACAAAAGTTTTCATTGCAACTAATAATTCAGGTTTTTCTGACATACACGTTAAAGCAGATTTGAAGATGCCGCAAGATCTGTATAAACACTTGCATGAACACTCTCCTGCACATCCTACGCCCAGCATACCAGTTGCTTGTCCAAGGAATAAGAAGCAAGTAGAAAATGTCTGTCTCCGTTATCGTGGTTGTTACGAGAGTGTTTTTTTGTGTAATTTGTATTATCATAGATTAAGTGATAGTTTTTATTGGGTCACAATGTTTAAAGTTTTGAGTGTGGGTTGTGGGTCACATTTCGCATCATATATGTTCAATGGCAATACTATTTTTAGTGGTAAGCCTTTCTGATAGTGCTTCAGAGTTGCCTCCCTTGACTGTCTTATTTACAGCTTTCATCATGTCATGTTTACGAGGCCGTTTGCGAATGAACTGAGTGAATAATGATACAGCCACGCTTTGCTTGAATGTTCAAGAATCTGTGTCAGTATATATAAAGGCGGGTTGTTGTGTTGTGACACAGAATTACACGGGACTTTTCATATCACTGGCGTTGTGTACATCTGTCTGCCGTCATCTGCCTACCGTCGTCATCATCTGTCTGTCAACATCGTCAGGACCGATTGTCTACTGACATTGTAAACAACCTTCAATTAGAATATCTGCTCTCACTGTAAATGTCAAGGCTCGTGGTGAGTTGATATCTTATATTTGTGACCCAATATTTTAGATTTGACTCAACTGCATTGTACTAGATATCTGTATTGTGATTCATTCAAGTTTGCATATTGTTTGTTTTTAGTCTGTGTTTTATTTTGCTGGTTCAAAGAGGAATCTTAAACCTTTTGTCACAGCAATTTATTAACCATAACATGATGAAAAGAAACTCTGCAATAATGAGCTCTTCAGCTTATATGAACTTAGCCTGCATACTGGCTTCATCCATAAAATGACAGTGTTACCTCATTTGATTGTGTACGTAGGAAACACCAGTGCAGGTGACTTAGCCAAAGACCTCATGCAAGAAAGTGCTAAAGATAAACCTTGCCACAGTTGTTATCTTATGACACCACATTTAATCTGGGTGATTTTTATGTTTCTCTTCTTGTAATGAGAAACTCCTTACTAGAGGGTAACCCCATATTTCCAGTAATGTTTCTTATACATGAAAGGAAGTTTGAAAAGGACCATGCAGAGTTTTAGCTTAAGGCAATGAAACTGATACAAGGTGACTGTGCTTTTCCAAACATTCCAATTATGACAGACAGGGAAAAGGAAATTACTGGTCCCTTGCAGGATAAATATCCTGGTTTGATTAATGCGTTATGCAGAAATCACATTTTATATGATGTAGAAAACTGGGTTGAAAGAAAAGAAGGACAGAAGGATGATATTCAAGTCTTGAAAGATGATATTGAGAGACTCCTTAATACAAACACAAAAGCAGATTTCCAAAATGTGTATGATCCAATTCCTGTTACTTGGACAAAAGCTTTTCTGGAGTATGTTGAAATTTATCTCAAACATGGCCTGCTGCAACATGGATGCAACTTCATAACTTCCCAGTACAACATGAGCGAATCCTTCCACAGATTATTAAACAACAGACAGAATGGAAAGAATGGCCAATAGATGCTCTTGTTTTGAGACTTTATTCTCTTCAGAACTTTTACTTGTATGAATTTACAAGGGCACTTTAGGGGATTGGAAATTATGACCAAAAAGAGAAGTTCAGAGGCAAGAAGCTATTGTTTTCTTACACCAGTTCACATCAATTGAAAATACTATATCTTCTATCCAGGAGAAGCATACCTTTTTCAAGGACATTGAAGGTCTTTCTACCCCAACATTTACACAGAGAGTTCTTGCAAGGATCTGCATTGAAAAAGGTCATATTGGATTTTCACCACAGTCATCATCTTTCTGTGTGTTAAATGTGAATGGCAAGGTGTCAATGCTGTTAAACATTTCCCTTGATCATCTTCTTGCACTTGTGCTAGCACAGGTCTCTGTTTCCACATCCTAGCAGTTCAAACTGCAGTTGGTAATGATGATGACAGCGGAAAGAGATGCTACAGTTTGTCTGTGATGAAGAGAAAAAGCAATTGGGAAGAGAGAAGAAGTCAGGTCGTAAGAAGCCAAGGCTTCATGATTATGACTATGATGTGGAACCAGCTGAAGACTCGATTCTTGGTCAAGCTTATGAAAATGAATGTTGTGGATCATTTGGAACGATTGAAGCAGACGGCCAGTATTTGCTTCTACACCAAAACAACTAAGGTCCATCAAGTAATGACTGAAACCCGCTCTCAGTCAGAACGTGATAACCACAATGTTCATCCATGGGAGACAAATAATAGAAATGTGTTGGAACAGCTTGGAACAGAAACTTGTAAACTGCACAAGTGATGTCACTGTGACACAGAAAGTCTCCAACCCCAAACATGTCGTCGCCTTCCTTGCTGCCTGAACTGTGAATCAAATATAATAAGAAATCATTGTTATTTAAAAACCTATGGTAACTTTTATCTATCGTAATGCGAACTCTTTAGCTGAGAAGACTTGAAAAGAACATGGATTTAGAGTTATGTCCCTTTGTGTATACAAACAACAACCTGCCATACAATGGAGTATCTGATGGCAAAGGGAAGGGAGAAAAAAAATAATTTCTAAAGTAGCCAAAAATAGTAACTACTTATTTGGAAAACTGTCAACTGTCATCAAAGCTGCTGCAAAAAAGCGTCTCTAGAATGATATCATTGAAATGTAAGCGATGACAGAGTCTTTCGTTAACAGACTTCTTACTTTTCGACGCTAATTTCAACCTAATTATCTAAAACACAATGCTAAAAACCTACAACAATCTTACACACTCCTTAATTTTTTTGTAGCAAGTGTCATCAAAGTAAATGATGAAACTTAACACCAGAAAAATTAATGACAACCTCGCTACAGTGAAATCAGTGGGCGTGGCAACAAAGGTTACGGTGTTCTTAGATACAAAATGGTGACTGTGACAGTGTCGGTAGTAAGTTTGTTAAATTTTCTTGTTATWTAAAATACCTTGAAATGGTCTATATGATTTCAAATCAATTGTGCTATTATAAAAAAATATTATCTTTCATTGCATTATGAACATGTATTTAACAGGATCAATACAAATGCAAACTTGAAGAGGGATGGAGACGAAGTCCGGAAGAAATGGAATGACTACAGGTGAGGAAGCATTGATCTCCTCAAAACTGTACCTAAAGACCGGTGAAAGTCATCCCAACCTCTTACAGTCCATCAGTATGTTGCAATCTGAACAGAAGATGTCCAAAGTGAACATAAGTCACCTACAGTCTGAATATTATGTATAGAACTAGTATCTGCTTGTTCCTAGAGTAAACAGTGTTCGCTACGACAGCAGATCATTCGCCTACGCAGCTTCAACAGCCTGGAATGATCTTTCCCTCTTTCTCCGGAACACCAGTGACTTCTCTACCTCCCGATCAAAACTGAAAACTCACCTCTTCCTGATGTCTTTCCAACTGTGCTGAACTCTTTGTATAGTGTAGCGCTTTGAGCATACTTAAGTATTAATATATGCGCATTAGAAATGCCCTATTATTATTATTATCTGTCGTTTTTAACACCAAACTGCTTTTCTTCAGCGTCGAGTGACGTGAATGAGAGYGGAACCAACATCACAGTGACAAAAGCTGATGATAGTGTTACACGTCAAGGAGGTGACAGCAGTAGGCAGGACTGTGGTACTACAATGTCACGCTAGTGTCAACACTTGTATCACAGATCAGGATAAGTTCTTGTGAAGAAGTTTATGGTGAAACAGTAAATACAGAATTTGAAAAATGTGTTTTCATTCACTAGCAAATCACTATTCTAGATGCTAGATCTGCACCAAATGTCACAGTGACATCACGTGTACTATGTACAAGTTTCTGCTACAGTGACACAGAAAGTGTCCAACCCCAAACATGTCTTTGCATTTCATGCTCAACCCAGCTCAGGTCAGACATTTACTTTACATTTACCTGATAAAAATTCTAACCTATCCATTACATATGTTATAAATAGTATAAAGTATTGTAAATATTAATATTTTATATCAAGTAGCAAATATAACTTTTATTCTTTTTCAAAGAGATCGTCTTTGGGGTACATATAATGCATTTTGTACGACAGAAAATGTCATTTGACAGTTGTATTAATGTTTTAATAAAATATTGTACAATGAATAAAAAGCCTTTTTTATATATTATACGGCCCCCCACCATGTGGAGTTACCTCCCTGCCACTCATGCGCAGCCAACCAGGTAAGCACCCAGGCCCGTATCATCATTCCTTTTGCTGTCATGCATTGTGTATACACGTGCTACGTCTTACTACGACTATGTCTGAGTCTTCAACTACTGTATGTATGGTGTGTTTGCTTTCAGGCGTTTACGGTGTGCATTGCCTGTGGGCCAAAATTGCCACCACAGGACAAACATGAGAAGTGTTTATGTTGCCTAGAGAAAGTTGGGAACAACCCAGACGTGTGCGCACTCTGCATCAGGTTTTACCCCAGAGCGCATAAAACGCAAGTGCAGATTCCACTTCTGTAAGGAATTGAGGAAGGCAGGAGGGGACCTGGCTGAGGAACTTCCCCCATCTAAATCTAAAAAGACAAAGAAGCCTAGCAAACCCAAATTTTCAGGTTCTAAAGAATCTCAACCTTTTGATATGTCATTAATACAACAGATGTTACAGCAACATATGGACTCGGTGAAGTCTCTCGTCCATGAGTCAGTTGGAGGACTCTGGCAGGAGTTACTCGCTCGCTCTGGTCGGGGGACGGAGAGTTCGGGGGTCAGATCGCTGGGCTCGGCTAGATCCGTCAGCCTTGAGGTACCTGTCACTCCGTTGCCACTAGCTTCGGGTCAGGAAGCTTCGGCCAACCCGGAGGAGGAGGGTTCGCTTCCAGTCCCTCTCTCGGTGCTTGCGCAGGGACCGTTGAGGATTCTAGGTGTTCCTGTTCCTGCGCCTACTTTCCCCGTGAGAGCGGAGGAGCCAGTTCTGCCTGTGCTACCTCCTGCATCTCAGGGTCTTCCCTTCCCTTGTAGTCTGTGGCTCAGGCTTCCACTGGGTCAGGGTTTGGGTCCTCTTTTCTAACCTATCCATTACATATGTGATAAATAATATAAAGTATTGTGAATATTAATATTTTATACCAAGTAGCCAATATACCTTTTATTCTTTTTCATACAGATCGTCCTTGGGGTACATATATGCATTTTCTGCAGCTGAAAATGTCCTGTGACAGCTGTATCAATGTTTTAATAAAAATATTGTACAATAAATAAAATGTTTTTATTTATTATACGACCCCACCATTTGGAGTTACCTCCCTGCTACGCATGCGCAGCCAACCAGGTAAGAACCTAGGCCTGTATCATCATTACTTCTGCTGTCACTCTACCGTTCACACGTGTTCGAGTTGCCTTGCTGAATACCTCTTTTATGAGATAAAGAATAATGTCTGAGACTTCAACTGTATGGTCTTTCTTTGTTCTTGACAGAACAGTTTGATAAGACTTTGCAGTCTGTTATTTCTCATTAATGTGACTTTTTATCAAACTTTACGCTAGCTTTCCCATGGTTTGCACATGTGTTGCTTTTCCATGGCGGGAAGTTTAGCATGCCATGTGGTTGTCATATTGCGTTATTAACCAAGTATTTTTTTCCTGCGGTCGCATTCAAGTAATTTTCAATGTTTTTTACGTGTATATTTATGCTGCCGGTTCCGCTGTTAGCTACATGCTTGCGTGTTTGTTTTCAGGCGTTTACTGGGTGGTATGTCTGCGGGCAGAACATCCCAAGAGCCGATAAGCACGATAAGTGCTTGTGCTGCCTCGAGAAAGTGGGCCACAACCCTGATATTTGTGAACTTTGCATGGCCTTTTTCCCTCAGGCCTAGAAACGGAGGGCCGCGGATTTCCTCTTCTACAAAGAGTTGTAAGAGGCAGGAGGGGAAATTACCCAGGAAATTACCCAGGAGGTTCCCCCGTCTAAGGCCAAAGAATCCAAACCGGCTAAGAAACCTAAGTCGCATACGGCGCCTCCCCAGTCACACAGTGGTTTTGATATGTCACTAATTACACAACCCTCGCAGACACTGCTCCACATCTGGCCTTCCCTGGTGCAGGACGTGATGGATCTCGCCTATGATTTGATTTGCCCAATCTCGTTAAGAACTACCCACTGTGCAGGTGGTTGATGAGTGCGTTTTCACTTTGATCAGTGAAACTCACTGTCTAAAAACCGACAGGGCAAAACTCGTTGAATGTAAGCACCACCGGAATTAACCCAAGGCCAATGTGAGAAAAGATAATCAGGGCTGTATATTACATAGAAAACAATGTTTACACACCCTATGGGTGTCTATATACCCACATTAAGTATGAAAGTGACCAGAACTTTGACAAAACAAAATAGCAATGTTGGTTCACTCAAAGAAGATTGAGTTGACGAGAACAGAGAAGGAAAGGTTTAGTTCCTATTATCAGTCTCACGATTGCTTGTGGCATGTGAGTAGCCCATTTACTCCAGGAGGGAGCACCGACAGGCAGCCTACACTTCAATAGCCAAAACACACTATCATAACACATGTCCTTAGTGAAAAAGAGGAAATGATGAGGAGGGAAATGAAGAAACTGAGACATTCATTAAGCTAAAAACTTGGCTGAAAATGGATTTTATCAGAAACTTCTCTTCATAACCTTATATAGAAATTATGAATCACACTGACTATGTTTTTTAATACATATGCTGGTGTGAACTAAAACATTAGTAATTAGATTCATTGGTTGTTAAGATTACTAAAATGACAATATTATTACCACTTACAATTTTCGTAAAAGGTAGCAAGTCTCATACTTAATTGCCATTTAGAGGGGATTGAAGGTGGAATGGAGTCTGAATATTTTCAAACAAGTAAGAATTATTATTGACAGTATATCTCAGACCTTTAACCTTCCTTACAGCACGCCAGGGTTAGTGTGTGACAGGGAACGAGAGGCACGCTCTGAGGAGGAAGACAGATTTCCACATAAAAGATACCAAGAGTGAAGGCATGCCCTGTGGTCACGTGGGTGCATTTTGGCGGGAAGGCAAGAAGGCAATTCCAGGGTGAGTGATTGTACGTTCGCTTCAGGAAACTGAAAGGGATTCAAGTTTCCACTTAAATGTTTGAAGAAGCGAGATAAGCAATATAGCATGAGTGAGGATAAGGGAATATCAAAAGACTGACTCAGACGTTCTTGTCCTTCTTGTTCTTTCATTGGCCATTTTACATTTTCAGAAAACTGACTGACTGACTGAGTTTAGTTTTACGCCGCTTTTACGCCGCTGTTAGCAATATTCCAGCAATATCACGGCGGGGGACACCAGAAATGGGC
>VKKT01000649.1:131850-142017 GCA_008038995.1 Haliotis laevigata | reverse complement strand
CCTAGATTTTCGAAGCTCTCTTAGCGCTAAGATAGTCATAAGTTACTGTTAATGTATGGCACAAACGACTATCTTAGCGCTAAGAGAGCTCCGAAAATCTAGGCCCAGGAATGGAAGCATAAACTTGGTCTATTGTTACCATATAGCATCTCTGTGGAATTCCATCCATTACCTATGTTCTGAAGAAATAATGATTCATGCTTGTAACAGTATAGTATATATTATGTTTGTCAGAGAAATTTTAGAAGACTTATAACGTATGCTGAGTTTTGTTCTACTGACAGATACATTAGCACTGCGACTGTCGTAAGTTCAAGGTTTGCAGTGTTTGAGTAAACATGGTTTTACGTAGCATTTAGCAATATTCCAACAACATATCACGGCGGGGGGACACCAGAAATGGACTTCTCACACTGTATCCATGTGTGGAATCGAACTCGGGTCTTCGGCTTGACGAGTGAACGCTTTAACCACTAGGCTACCCCACCGCCCCTTATGCGCTACGACCGCTATTTGAACACTGAACAGTGCTGTTATACAAAGCAGTCTTAACCCTATGTCAAAGTACGGGATTAATGATCATTTTAGCCTTCTTAGCGCCGAGATGATCGTAATGTTTATACTTCAGCATAGGCTTAGGTATTTGTAGCGCTAACGTCGTGTTGTGGAACGGGCCCTGTATTGCAAGCAATGGCTGTCCATTGTTCCTATATCATATCCCTGGTTGGGGAGTATATACTCGAGGGCTGACATTCAGGCAAAAATCTACAAGTTATGGAATTAAAAGTTTTCAAACTATAATTTTTACAAAATCAATAACATCCAAGTTTTTAAACTAAAGGTATTATATTCGTAGGCTTGACTTGATATTCATGGTGATTTCGCTATTGATCATGGGAAGGCTTTTCTCGCTTTTGTTTGGCTTTCACTGATCACAGGAGTAATGGATAGAAAGATGCTTTGCTGTTTAATTTTCTAAATAATGCTAATGCAAATTTGAATAAAATAAATACAAATTCCAAGCTGCCTGACAATGGCATTAAGTTTGGAATTCGAGGTTAAGCCTCGTGCCTCCCGTGAGATCAACTTTTGGTGTATTTGTTGCAATGCTCATTGCTTGAATGACTTCAAATGTGATCCGATCTTTGTGTTAGCAATTCATGCATACGTAGTTTAAGCACACACCAAAAATCGAAATGAATTTGAACATGCTTTATCCGAACGACAATTTCAGCTTGGAATCTGCACATTCTCAACACTGTAGCTCACCTTTATATCAAGAGGGAGTTTTGGTGGTATTATATTGCCATAGTTTTCGTGACACGGTGGCTCATTCGGGCCATCGTTTTATCGCCCTGAAGAAATCTAGGCGATAGCGATAGGCAATAGCGCCTAGATTTCTCAGGGCGATAAAGGGATGGCCCGAATGAGCCACCATAGTACACCATACGAGTAAGTGTGTAGAGTTTGACACTGCTTCGGGAAGTGTGACGTCATGGAGTGTCAGTTTGATGCCGGATTAACTTAAGCACATGGTATGGTCATGTACTTGCAGACCTTGGAAAATAATCTAGATAACTAGGAATCAAACCTATGTACATGTACTTTTAAGTTCTTTAAATATATTTTCATCACAAAATTAAATTTTGAGAGAAAAATATAGTTTAGATTCGCATTAGATTCACCTATAATTACTTTTATATTTATTTACACTAAGTTGTGCTTAACTGGTAAACATTGTGTTGCTACTAAATATACCGATGTGCCAGCCTCCTAAGCCTTCGCGACTCAATCTCTAGCATGTTTGTTTTCTGGATATTTAAGCAAAATGTTATAGTGAACTCCATAAACCCCAGTTGTGGCGTTAGAGATCCTCCTAAATTTTAAACTCAAAACTCATCTCACACCGTGAGAAAATACAAGACATGGAAATAACGAATGAACCAACGATGGACAGAATTTTCCACCATTAACTCAATTGAACATTTAGCACCCCGGGAGCTAAAATTGAATCAAAGATGTTAATTCAACTAGACGAAAAAGAACGTTTGTGTTGTATATACCACAATATTATCACAACATCTACACCAGAGAACAACTAGTCTCGATTATCCGCCGATTATATCAATACCCTGAATCCCCTGGTACCTGCACCATGAGGACAGGATGCAAACAGTACCTACTCCATATTCTCTATGTTAATTTCTCGACAAGGGTGAGTGAGTGAGTGAGCATGGTTTTACGCCGCTTTTAGCAATGTTCATGCAATATCACGGCGGGGGAACCAGAAATGGGTTTTACAAAGTGTATCCATGTGGGGAATCGAACCTTCGTCTTCGAGTGAATGCTTTAACGACTGGTATGAAACATCAACGCCAGAGAATAACCAGTCTCGATTAACCGACGAAACAGATGCCATTGCGCGTAAAATGCAAAGGACAATATTGACAAACTTTGTGGATAACTCCTTTTATTACCTGAGTGCGAAATAAGAATATGTATCGAAACGTCGCACTCACGATATACAAGAAGTTGCTATCCATACAAAATTCAGTATTGTACTTCCCAACTTGTAAAATGCCTCTCAAAGACGGTAAAGGCAAAGGAGCCATGAAAACTGCATGAATCGGTGACGACGACAGATGGTGTCCAATTCTTGGTCCTCTGGTAGCACCGTCTGATCTAGTGAGTGAGTGAACTTTTAGTTTTACACCCCTTTTAGCAATATTACAGCAATATCATCCACCTCATCTATATGAGAAAGACTTGACAGATCAACAAACAAAACCATTGTTCCTGGTGAGCTAACGACGCGTTTCATAACGCATCTGACAGTTGTCACATATATCATTCTGAATGTTTTCAATATGAACTTGTTTGGAATGGGAACATCCACATAGCCATCATATTGATATCGGACAATCTAGATATTTAACTTTGTCAAAGCAACCCATTTCTTAAGCAATAAAACCATAACACATAACAGAGGAAACCAGCTGAGGCTTAACTACCATTGCTAAATCAATATTTATTGGCTGAATAATTTTTTCCAATGTCTGCAGTCAGATCTGTCATTGATTCAGCATTTCTTGCTCAGCCAAGCTCCTTTCCCGGTTCTCATGTTACGTACAGAATGGTCAGCGTCATTTATACTTGTCACAATTCGGTCAAATGTCATTCCCTTAGCAAATTATGTCTAATTTTGGTGATCATGCTGATAGCAAGTGTTCACAATCCCACGTAAATGAAGGAACTATGTAAATGGTCTTGGTATATGAAAAAAGGTCTTATCAAGATTAAAGCTGCATTGAAACAATGTCTTCATCAAGATTAAAGCTGAATTGAAACAAGATCTTCATCAAGATTAAAGCTGATTTGAAAAAGGTCTTCATCATGATTAAAGCTGCATTGAAACCAGGTCTTCATCTCGATTAATGCTGCATTGAAACAAGGTCTTCATCTCGATTAATGCTGCATTGAAACAAGGTCTTCATCAAGATTAAAGCTGCATTGAAACCAGGTCTTCAGCCATATCAAAGCTGCATTGAAACCAGGTCTTCATCAAGATTAATGCTGCATTGAAACAAGGTCTTCATCAAGATTAAAACTGCATTGAAACCAGGTCTTCAGCAATATCAAAGCTGCATTGAAACCAGGTCTTCGCCAGAATTAAAGCTGCATTTGGACAGGGTTTATTGTTATTACTAAAGAACCACATGGGCAGTTCAAGAAGGAACATGTTCCCGGAATATACTATGCTTGTCAGAGTATCCAATATGTGTGGTTATTCGTAACAGTTGTCACTGTCTCGTCACACCCTGAATTATCGGGACTCTACAGTCAAGACATATCTTGGGACTGGGAATGCGTCCTACAATTTTTTTGTCACTGATGGGTAAGATTTGAAAATGTCGTCAACATGTCTGCCACAGAACTTCCCGAAAGCCTCACATAAGCCTTGAAGTTGCAACCTCGATCACACAGCAAGGATCTTCTGACGCTCTTTGAAAACTGTGTAGGATGAGCACATTTAGTTGCACCTCAGCAAATTGTTAGATTAAGACAACAAAGGCAGCCGGAATATTGCCCGAAATAAAAAGGAAAGTTGACTACTGAAAAATGTAAGAATCCCAAGAGAAACTGTGACTCGCGTGCATAAAGAAACACATCAGTAAGGCGAGGAGCCCAGTTGTCTCCCTTGGGAATGTGTTCTTACTACACTCATGTCCTTCGGCAAAACTGCAAATAAATGTTATCGATGAGGAAGCCCATCATTTCACGTATTGCTTTCTTTTTGAATTTCAGTTGACATTTGCTTTCATTTTTGACAAATTGACCTGAACCTTTGAGAATAGAAGAAACTTCCGGGCATAGAAAACTCACAACTATGAAAACACATACAGTCCCTGTTTCAAATATAAATAATAAAAAATATAAATGTTTTCCGTCCTCACTGATATGTTCCAAATACATTAAAAAGCTTTCCAAACATTAAAGCCATTCTATTCATTTTAGAGTTTGGTGTATTTTGTTTAATGTATTGTTTATTGTAAGATAAAGGGAGACACCAGTTACACAATATCAAATAGCTTATTGTGTACCAGTCTAAACACCGAATGTTATTGACAAATTGTTGGAGTTGATGACTCAGAGTAGATGTAATCATACCTTGACACTTGGTTATTTTCGTTTTCCAAGTTGTAAAAATGCCTAAGTTCTGGCAGTTAAAGAAAGAAATTGGTCTGGAACAGTGTGATATAATCATTGGAACCAGGTGTATTTAATAAGGTTTGTGGCGTCTTGGCAAACTAAGTCACCCTGTAATAGCCTCACTATTGATGTTTTGACCATTGCAGTTTACTGGGGATTGACGTGTTCACGTGTAGTGATGCATTGATGATCATACGTATTAATATTTGATCACGGAGAAAATACGAGGTGGAGTGAGGTAGGCGATGGGTCGAGATGAATTGAGGTCAGGTGAGGTGAAGTGGAATTTGAGGGAATATTAGGAATTGGTGCACCTTCGAGTATACAGAGTTAGTGAGTGATTTGGGTTTTACGCCGCTTTTAGCAATATTCCAGCAATATCACGGAGGGGGGCACCAGAAATGGGCATCACACATTATACCCATGTGGAGAATCGAACCCGGGTCTTCGGCGTGACGATCGAACGCTTTAACCACTAGGCTACCCCTGCGCCCCGTGTGAACAGAGACGTGTGTGTGGCTGCTTGTACTTGTACGAACTACGCCGCTTTTGTAGTGTTAGTCCACCTAGACACCATACCATGGTTTTGATATGAAGACCCAACTCGAACAAACCACCGCCCCCAAGTCGAACAAGAACGTCTCTTAATCCATTAAAGTACCACCTTGTAACGTCTGTTGGAACCTTCCGCTCTTCGAAGTAGGCACTCTATCAACTAGCCCCTCTTCCATTTTCAGTGACCAACTTCACTTTGATGACTCCTACGGTGATCGCAGTTCCAAAAAGGACCAGTAAACCCAATGCAAGTCATCAGCACCATTTACATGCACCAAGAACAGCCTACTGCTGTCACTGTTAGAATTGGTCTTCAGCAGCATGTGTTAGTTGTAAGTCTAACGGGACTGGGTGGTATCGCTCATGATGCCAATCACTGGATTATTTACGGACAGCAGTCAAAAAGGTGGAAATTTGCACAATACGTCGCTAAGACTACACATAAACAATCACTATGGAACTGGTCTACCCAGCTTAAATGTAGATGTTATCACCTTATATGTCACAGATGAAAAGAAAATGAAGACAATAGACGTCATGCTATAACTGGTATACATCCTAAGCGGCGATAAATCAAATTCACTCACTCACTCATTCATTACTTGCTGGGACGTTAAACAATATTTACTTACTTACACCATTGATTCGGTACAAGTTGGTGTTTCATTCTTTGTCCCCCGCCGTTATATTGCTGCAATATTGCTAAAAGTAGCGTAAAACTAAACTCACTCACTCTATACTAACACTAATGTAGTGAAAACTCTTATCAATGTTTTGGGCAACACCTAAATATCGCACTGCAAGCTGAAATCTGTGTTAAATGGTGCATTCTAGAGAAACATATGGATAATTAGACCGCAGGCAAACACCGTACCAAATATTCAATAACATCCTCAAAAATTTATCATAAATGCAATTTTATAGAATAAATGTATTTCCTCACAAAGCTGTCATTTCGGAGACAGAACAAATCCAATTACTTCCTGATTCTGTCTAGTTTCAAACTAACATCAGGGAAATTGTGTCCCACAAGACTGACGCTATGAGCCACGTCTTTCCCAATCTCCCTCTATCACTACATCGCCATTACTTACTGTGACAGGTTGCCATACAGGCATCAGATGTTAATTTCTTTACAGTGGTTACTGGGGAGAGTATTGTCAGATGTCCTCTGTTCCCCAGACTACTGTCGGAGTTCACGAGTAGGTATGTCAGAAATGAACATACTCTCCATTGTGGAGTTTGACATAATATTAAATTACAGGAATACGTAGCTTTAAACATATTCAGAATTTTGTATTCGATAACGCCGAATGTACGAGCAATTATAACGACAGTACTCCATGCATCCTAAGAGGCGTATTCTGCGTATCCTTTTATACTTGAGTACCTATCTCCCTTCACAAATCTTATTTACTGATTAAATGCAGGCATCACGCAGACCAGGGCCTAGATTTTCGAAGCTCTCTTAGAGCTAAGATAGTCGTAAGTGATATACATTAACATTAACCTACGACAATCTTAGCGCTAACAGAGCTTCGAAAAATCTAGGCCCTGGCGCCCGTTTCACAGAGCTCTCGTAAGCCTAAGATCTCGCTACTTTTCTCGTAGCATTCGTATTTCCTGTACTGTAACATTGAATTACCATAGTGGTAGTGCTACTAGAGCTTTCTAATAAGTTGCCATTTCTGGTGTCCCATTTCTGGAATATTGTTAAATGCGGCGTAGAACCATACTCACTCATACTCTAGTCTGATGTTGTGAATTACGTCACGCTTATTGTTAGGTTGACATATGTACTAACGTCGAGTCTTTAAAAACATAATTCTTACAGAAACGAAAAAGACTCAATTTAAATTAAACAGGAGCCCTGATTGAAGTCAGATTCATAACCTGAGGACATTTGAACTTTTGCATTGCAGAAAGGGCTGGGCGGAACGGAAATCGATTGGTTCAGGGTCTATAAGACAGAATAAATGTTGTTATGAGTTTACGTGACATTTTCAACACTAAAGCAGCTGACGAACTGCTACGACCTAGAAATAAAATATAACCTGAAAAAGTCTTAAAGCAGAATAAAAACCAACTGTCTTCTTACTCGTGTTAAAGTGACTACGAGAATGGACCCAAAGGTGTCATAAAATATATTTAACACCCGAAGAAAAACTATAAATAGCCCTAGTGATAGACAACGTTTGAGTAAATGCTCGGTGGTTCAAATAAAGCCCTGAATTTACGTGGAAACGTTTTTTGTCCGATATGACGTCATAACCTCCGGAGAGACCTGTATTGGCTATTACAAGACAGCAACTGGCCAATGAGATAGATGTATTCTTTCAGGAAGAGTGACAATATTGCATGCAGTTCCACGAAGTATGAATTAGGGGTACATGATTTCAAAGTGTATGAAGCAGTTTGTACAGTTACTTTACACTTTTTATATTATATCTGTTACAGGCATTTGATTAAACCATAAGGTATTGCAACAATGTTTCCAACCCACTTAGAGATGCGTTTCAAAGTAACATGGTTACTGATTATTAAAACCAGTTTGGATTGAGGACAATGTGCATTCCTCTTGCATCTGAACTGAAGCCACGAAGTATCATTTCCCAGAAAGCTGTATCACGACATTATTTGGAAGATGTATTGAAAATCGGACCCTGCAGTAGGAGCATGCAAATCCCACTGATTCCTTTGACAATAACTCTATGAGCTAATGCCACTAGCCATCAAACCATTTCCCCTGTATCTCTGTACACTGCCAGCAGCAATCAAGTTCTAAGCGCCTCGATCTTATCTTTACTTAGGTACCTATGTAGAGTCGCAACTGTACTTCCAGAACAACGTTCGTCCATTGCCATCTGTTCCGGAACATTTGTGTCATCGAACGCAGGGCCTGCAAATGGCGAGCGACCAATCCATCTCCAGTAACCCAGACTTCAATAGCCGCTTCAGCATTAAGGGCCGATCAGTTTACAAACTAATGGTTGGGTTGGGTGTGCTGAATGTCACGAAACAGGTGTGTTGTAGAACAAAACGTTAACTATTATATATTTAAACAACGGGCGTGATTTTCAAATAAGCAGATTCTGCGGAACCGTTATGCTTACACGTGCAAGAACCAGTTTACTAGTGCCAATGAATTGGGTACAGATAATTATAACTTATATAATTATTTACTTTACTTTAGTGACAAACAGACAGACAGAGACTTTAAGAAAAGGAGGATTGAGTTTTCACATCAAAACTTACATTTCGAAATCACAAAATACGTTTACTGTATTATTATATTCATCCGATCAAACACGGAGTGGAGGTTGTGGCACCGTCTAACGTCATGCCATTGTGTTATCTTTCTAACTCATTAGCTCATGTTCATGACTATTGCTACATATAATGTCGATGTTGAAAAAGTGTTGACATATTCCTAGCTTCCCGAAATGCATCACACCAACCACTTATAGGTATACATGCATTCATTTACATGTACTCTGGCAGCCATCCATCCATCCATCCGTTCAGCGGACCTTGCAACCCGTGTTTGATTTCCCGCATAGTTTCACACCTCGAGTGAGTGAGTGAGTTTGGTTTTACGCTGCTTTTAGCAATATTCCAGCAATATCAAAGCGGAGGACACCAGAAATGAGCTTCACATATTGTACCCATATGTGGAATCGAACCCGGGTCTTCGGCGTGACGAGCGAAAGCTTTAACCATCAGGCTACCCATCGCCCCTTCACATCTCGAAGCTCTTGTCCTTTAACCTTATGAACATCCTGCATATGGACAAAACGTTCTAATGCTTTTAGTTACTATAAGCTCTGAGACAATTGCAGCCGGACTGCGTGTGTATCTAAGATCAAAGGCAATGATTACGAGATCAGCTTATGATTTTACCCAAAAAATAATCTACCGTTTTGGCTCACATCATCCTTCTGACAATTTACAATACCGTATTTTCTACGTGAGGCAATAAAACAGTGTTTCTCTTCAACTAATGCGTCTTAAATGTCGCCCGAGACACTCGCGCGCCAACAAATTCTGGGAAATAAGTAGCGGAAATGATGTTACTCGTCATGAAATATTACAGTACAAGTGAAAGTCATTTGTAAGCAATATAAAGAACATAAAGTTTACCCCTTTATGACAATGTCTTCTGAATGATCAACGCGTGGCTGAATTTTATGAGTTTCCCTGGTGAAAGATTCACTTTGGGGATTCTGGCAATGACTTCGAGACACCGACGGGAATAACGCAATGTAGACATTGCGCATGCGTCTGACAAGCCTATGACGTGGGATTTGAGTAAAAGCATGTTTTGTGCGACAGTTTGATCGAGTCTGCAAATACTCAAAATACTCCAGACGGATCTAATTAGATTAAAGACATAACAACCAGGTGATGCCATTGATGTGCAGGTAGGACCCGGAATAATGACGGATGCCAACTCTTATTTCATCTGCTAAAAAGAATTTCTTTTAATACAAGCTGTCTAGGTTAGGTCAACAATTACAGGAATTACATTCCAGGCATTGGCGCTAATCATTAGAATATGTTCTGTATGTTGTGATCTTCCATTAATTAAACTGCAATGAAACAGTCGCTTTGTGTTCGTCTATACATAAATTTCCAAGTTGTTCTTTTTGTACTGAATGCCTTTCCTAGAGTTGCACACGTTTTGCTCGAGGTGTTCCAAACATATCAACCTCGCTGTGACATACTCCCAAGCATCATTCACCATCGACAACTACACTAGAAACGTAAAAAATACGATGATGACCCGTGTACTACCACTAACACACATTACAGTACAACCAGAAATTATTGAGAATTTAAGGATTGTAATTTTTTTCACTCATTACTCACGTATTAAATGTGAATATTAGCAGAACATAACTC
>VKKT01000649.1:120094-130902 GCA_008038995.1 Haliotis laevigata | reverse complement strand
AGAAATCCAATTAAACATATTCCTAAAATTCTCAATAATTTCTGGTCATACTATAACTATCATCGTCGAAATCGTTGTCGTTGTCGTCATCGTCAAAGTTGTCTACATATTTATCGTCATACCTCCTCCTGATTATATTCATCGTCAAACAACTCCTTTTCCTTATCTTCATTGTCATACCCCACCCCCCACCTTCTCCTAGAAATGGACTTCAGTAACACATGCGTGTCGAAAAAGGCGACTAACGGGATCGGGTGGTCCGGATCGCTAACTTGGTTGGCACTTTTCATCGTGTCCCAATTACGTAGAACGATGTTGATTGTTTGGTCCAGACTCGATTTTTTACAGATCGTCGCCATAAAGCTGGAATATTGCTGAGTTCGGCGTTAAACAACAAACCAGCCAACACTTCTCCTAATCTTCATCGTCATACCCCCTCCTGCTCATATTCATCGTTGAAACCTTTCCACATCATAGTCTTACCCCCTCAAACCCGCCATCGTCGTCGTCATACCATCATACCGTCGTCATATCTATCTATCTATCTATCGCCTGTAAATATATAGCGTCACATTCGAGTGGGCGTTAAGGGCAAAATAGCGATGAAACTCACATGAATAGATCATTTAAACTAAGTGATGACACCAGGCGTTTGTGGAAAGGGTAAGTATGCCCTGTCCTACCTGTAGCGTCCGCCACTCACACCATGTGCATGTAAAGTACCTTTGTTTCATGCCTGACAGAACACTGAAGTGCTCCTGACTTGTTCCATCGGTCTGTAATCAATCGAGTCTTGTAAACAACTAGTAACACCCTGAAACATATTAGTATTGGCCAGTGGTATTTTGTTTGTTTTGTGGATATTGTTGTTGGAGGTGCTGTTGCTGATGTTGTTGTTGTTGATGATGGTGGTGTTGTTGTTGATGATGTTGATGTTAATGGTGATGTTGTTGTTGATGTCGATGATGATGAGGAGGAGGAGGAGGAGGAGGTGCTGTTGCTGTTGCTGTTGTTGTTGTTGATGATGGTGTTGTTGTTGTTGATGATGTTGCTGTTAATGATGATGTTGTTGATGTCGGTGATGATGATGATTAGGTTGTTGTTGGCGGTGGTGTTCCATTTACACAGTATTTGTAAATCTTAACGTTATATAATTGCCGTACAATTCAAATTAAATTTTCAGTTATTAATCAATTATCCCCCACAAATAATTTCAAGAACCTTCCCATTAACTGTACGTTACGACATCGTGCCGCCACCATGAATGGGAAGACCGAGACACTGACAAGGACTATCATACTGAAATGTCAAGTACGCCAAGAAACCGGCATCCCTCACTTCCACACCCACTCGTGTGACACTACGATACATAGAGGACACGGTAATATTTCCAGTAGACGGTAAACAGTGGGGAATGGTGCTTCCATCTAGTTGGAGTAGCTGCCCGGACATGATCGATCATCTGTGTTGTCAGTTCCTTACGGTAATGAGAAGTTAGACCTTAGTCAGTCTTTAATCTAATGTCTTCCTTCCTGTTTAAAAGCCGATATCTTACAGCATGAAATAGATATATCGATTACTGAATATTTACAGGTGGGAGATAACTTATGCTATCTTAGAGATACAACATCCGTAAATGGAGATGATATTAAAGACAATTACATCGTTGAGATACATCCCAAGATCAATGAGATACATCCCAAGATAAGGACCGGGTACAGTCTGTAACTGTTCATATATGTGTTAAATGTGGTATTGGGTGTCTGGTCCATCACTTGATTGTCTGGTTTGGTGACAGGCCACCATCGCATGGCAGAAGCAGTGATGTGAGGCAACGAACACATATTTAGGTATGCAAATATATTTGTGTCAGTGGTGAGGGTTACTGGAAGGACTTGCTGACCCTTTTCGCGAACACCTGGTGTCATTACTGAGCCACATAATCTTCAACGCTCGTTATACCTTTTATAACCAATGGCATCGGTTAATCGAGACTGGTTATATTTCATATTTGCGCACGGGGTGTCTTGCCGAGGAGCTTATATACAAAGTTCATTGGTAGGTCGTGTTTTGACTCATGGGCGTGAAGTGTAGGCACGCCGGAGATTCAAAGTAAGTTTGTATGGCACCAACAACCACGTTTGTAAAAAGCGACAAAAGTTGTTGATTCATATCATCGTATACCTGACGCATTGATCGATGCTCGTAATCTCCTTCAATGGACTGTCTTGTGTATACCTGTTTACTGAAAGACCGTCGTCATTCAGCAACACACAAAC
Organism: Haliotis laevigata; assembly: GCA_008038995.1. Lineage (NCBI taxonomy): Eukaryota > Metazoa > Mollusca > Gastropoda > Lepetellida > Haliotidae > Haliotis > Haliotis laevigata. Next base: position 128,623 of record VKKT01000649.1, on the reverse strand, counting down.
AAACGCTAAAAGTCCACGGTCACAATTCCTTCATTTTAGAAAAGGTACAAGGCTGCACAGTCACACTCTTCTATGACGTTTTAATAAAAGAAATTGTTTCATAACAATGGGGAAATAAGAATAACAATAGATGAAATATGTACTATGTTTCAGGTACAAAAACGACCCATTATCCTATACCATATATTTTTATACATGTTAATATTTTCACATTACCAGTGCATGGCACTAAGTTAAAAAATTATAACATATCTAGCAAGTGTCTACAAGATAAAAGATTGACACAGTACCTTGAAATCATGACACTTGAACGTCGGTTCCAAAGACACAGAAGAATTCGTAGATACACAGTCATGACCTTGTCAGCATGAGGTCAGTACCAGACTAACTCACGCGCACTGTACACATATTACGTCCTGGACATAACCAGTCCTGGTAGATTCTCCATAGTGAGGCTCCAGACCTCTTGGAATGCTACAAGGGCGAGGTACCGTCTAGCGTTCATTGCTCGGGCAATGCTATCGGATCGAACAGTCGCTGCCAACATCAGCTAATACCCAGCTCACCGTGGAAACCTATTGTAAAAGCGGTCATTTGGGGGGGTTAGTGATTAGTTTTAGCAGTTATGGGTTTATTGTGTCTCCCGTTTATTGTTTTATTGAGACAGGACGCATATCAAACAAAGCAATGACGTATTAATGTAAATATATTCTTAGATATTGCATTTTATCTATATAGGCACGAAGAAATGACAACGGTTTCCTGTAATTTGTTAATAAAACCTGTTTGATCACGATGGTCTACTTTCTGCTTCATGTTTGATTGGTTTTTCCTGAACGAATATGATCGATATTTGGAGTTTTTGTATGTTGAGATCAGAGTGGCTAGTCAAGTAAAATGATCAGTAACCCTCAGTTTTGCCTAAGAGATAAACAGTGAGTGAGTATGGTTTTACGCCGTATCTATTCAAGCAATGTCATGGCTTAGGACATCGCAAATTGGCCTCACATATTGTACCCCTGTCGGGAATCGAACCATGGTATCGGCGTGACGAGCCAACGCTTTAACCACTAAGCTAGCCCACCGCCCCTAAGAGATACACAGACATTCAGATACACATTACACGTACCCGTTGACTAAAACGTTCAGCGAAAGGTTGGTTGAGACTCGTTCACATGTCTGTCAGGATAATGGTTATGTGATCAGTCTGACAGTGTTACTTCTTTGATGTGGTTGGTTGGTTGTTTAACGCCGCACTCAGCAATATTCCAGCTATCTGTAAATAATTGAGTCTGGACCAGCCAATCCAGTGGTCAACAGCATGAGCATCGATCTACGCAATATTGGGAAACGATGACATGTGTCAACTAAGTCAGCGAGCCTGAGCACCCGATCCTGTTAGACGCCTCTTACGACATGGGTTGCTGAAAACCAATCTAACCCGGATCTTCACGGGTGTGGTGTAAATGAAATGGAGTTACTTGTTTGAGAACCATGGATGCCACCAACTTTTTTCATGATTCAAACCAGTTGGTGACACTGGTGATATCTTCGTTCCCTGTTTCAGACCAGTCAGTGTCACAAGTGATATAATGGAAGCTTCATGCGATACACTTGCTCGTGTTTTTCTTGTAGTGAAATTTTGTGCCAGCAGATATATACGTGTGCCCTCTCAATATTGTATGTTCATCTGTGGTCTTTTAAAAGCAACAGAACTCTTAAGAATGGCCTTTTCAGAAACACTGTAGCAGAACTGTTTAAAAGCTGACACAAATTGTAATGAAGGCCACTGCTTCATGCTCTCTGTTAAAATGAAACGTTCACAAGTGATGACTTGAAATGGGCCGGCAGCCATTTGACTGCTTGACTATAGGTGGAAGTAGTAGTACACGCTCACTTTGTACCAAGTATGTCACACAATGCATTACAGCCTCGTCCTCTGTGAAGATCCAGGCGAAGACTGGTCTTCAGCAACCCATGCTTATAGTAAGAGGTGAGTAACGGAATCTGGGCCCCGTTTCACAAAGCTCTCGTAAAGCTAAGGTCTCGTAAATTTCCTCGTAACATTCCTACCTCCTATACTGTAACATTGACTTAMGATAGTCGTAGCGCTACGGGGCCCATGGTCGCTGACATGGCCGATACCTGTCGTCGTATCCCAATTGTGTAAAACGTGATATCAACCACTGTATGTATTCTATAGTGTCAGCTATGTAGAGAATGTTGTAAAGTAGTTTGTATACTCCTGTTGGCGACGTTAAACAAAACAAGCAAGGATCAAAGCTTTCAAAAGGCACCAGCGGTGATACTCACTAAAAGTTTCCCCGATCATGAATTATGAAATATATCACATAGGCTCTGTCCATATTATGGTTGTTTGTTATACGGTAAATATACTTAAACGTCTGAAGAATTTTGACAATACGGGAAAATGTTTTCGGGAGGAGTATTATACTTTGTGTTCTTTGTTTCATTTATGCCCTGTTTGTTCTGTAACAAGCTATGAACGTCACCATGTTTACTCCGCTCTCTAGCCTTAACAATTACTAAAGGACCTCTCTTCACTTTTTGAAGCCAATAACGATACTGCATGTTGACCTGATCAACACAGGCCTGACCTACACTCTGCTCAGCAGTACACATTAAGTTACAGAGTTCTGACTGGAGTCAACTATAACCAATTTGTGTTAATGGGGAAACGAGAAGATTTAAAGTTTAGTTTTCATGAAATATAATGTTCTTTGAAACGTCAAAGAATAAACTTAACCAATTAATTTTAAAATGTAAATATCGATAAGACCCCTAAAATCGATACCTATTCTCTATGTGCCACGAGTAAGCGATCTGCACTTCCGTTTTGTTTCGGTATCTCAGGATATTGGTCGGCTTCACAAGGCCCTACAAAATAATGAACATGGTGTAAACTGCACTAAGTTAATTCTATTTCAGTAATAGACACTACGGAAAACGGTCTGTCTTCTTGGTTTTGCGTTTATTCAGGTTTCTAAAACTATTTCTAAGAAGAAGGTTCAAAGAAAATGGGGTGATGCGATCGACGCCCACTTTTCTCTGGAAATAAAACATAAAGTAAATCGATGTTCTGATCCTAACATGCACGGTTGATCAGTATGGTACACAGGCGGTGTTAGATGCGGGATCAGCAGGAAGCCTTATATGCTGGGAAATCTCTCGGGCTAACAGCTCCTTGATGACGCAAAGACAACCAGATTCCGGTAGTGTTCTTGTCAGTAGATTTAAAGGTGCGGAGGCTGAATTTGTGTAATTGGTGCAATTTGCGTCTTTGTTTTAATTTTGTTTACTTGGTGACTTTCCAGCATCTATAAGTGATGGGCATATGGAGATCCGGGTTAGAGTCTTTAGCAACCCGTGCTTGTTGTTAGTGGTTTCAATTATGCATCTTATCCCGTAGATCAATGTTCATTATATCACTCACTGGGTTGTGACTCGATTATCTGCAGAGCGCCGTGTTAAAGCTGGAATAGTGTGGCGTTAAGCAACAAACAACCAATAAGTGTAAATAATGCAGGTTGGGTCAGGCAGACCAGTGATTGAGTGTATCAAGTTATCAACAACGCCGAGAAACGATTACATTCGGCTAGTCGGCACCTGAGATATATTTTGCATAAATAGTGTAGTCTCATGCAGGACAATAATAATTTAATCTTTCATAACAAATGTATCGTATGAACAAATGTACCTGACTTACTCCTTTACTCATTTAAAATGATATTCTATTGAAAATTGGTTTCTTGATAAATGTGTTATACCATTAAAACATGGTCAGTGGAAATAAGGATCCTTAATACAGTCAAGATTTTACCAAGAAAATTGTAAGAACATTTTTCAGAAGACACTAATCAAATCTTTTCAAAAACCTCTCTTTGACGCTGAAGTGTGTCATAGGCGAGAGGAAACGAGAGTGGTCAAGTGATTGAGGTGTTAAGTAGTAATGCTATTATTTTTAGACGATTCTTTCACACCTGAAGTTACTTAGTTATACCTACCTGCACCTACTCACCTCAGAACACAGATTGCTGGGTTGTTGGGTGCCGCATTAAACACGTTTATCAGCTGCAAGACTATTATATGTAAATAATGGAATCTGGACCAGACAAACCAGTGATGATTATCATTTGACCACCCTTTGATGCATTGACATGCAATATAACCCGAAATGATAAAATATACCCTTGCACATGTACATTTTCGCAATATTTGTTTTCCAATAAGCTGGAGTCACGTGACGTCACAGTGCGTCATTGTTGAGGAAAACACGACACAATATAATCCTTTGTTCATGTCACAGACAGATTATGTCATCTGAACCTTAAGCTGACTTCTATGTACTTTCTCTTCAGGGTTGCTATTTTTGCGCTTTTCTCCCTTAAAATGTCAGTGAGGTACATATAGACTTAACCCGAAACTTGAATTACGGAGATTCCCCGTCCCTCGTAAACAATTGTTGCAATTCCCTCGCCAGAGGCTTGAGATTAAAATAATGCTTTCCCTCAGGACAGATAATCCGTAATTCCTCCCAGCTTGTTCACGTTGTCGGTTATTCTCGAAATTAACCAGGTTTTTACAGCCTGGACATCCGATCCATTTAGTCAGAACTTACGTTCTCAATAGGTTACTGGGGACCAATTCTAATCCGCAGATTACATTTCCCAGATATTTCCGTACGTTACTTCCGGGGGTCAAATGTTCAGTATATTAACTACCTATTAACACGTGTAGTTGGCGTCAGGTTGGAATGTAGACACATGTGTCCCCGTTAATATTAATGCAGACGTTCACGGGTTCAGCTGGACGCATATACCCGCAAGGGATACCAGGAAGCTATTAGTATGCATGTGGTGCTGATTCCCCGACCAGGGAAATATGGCGCATCTAGGAGAATACTAGACTTGCACAAGTCTCTATGGTAAAAATCATAGTTTCAATGATAATTTCTAAATATATATAAATAACAGACTGGCGTCCTTCGCCTATCTAGACTTGCCTTTTTAAATAATAGAATTACAATACATACATGGGCTCAGCAAAAGTAAGCTAGATTAAAAGAATGTTTCTAAATTAGTTCTACTTCATTCGTTAATTCGCCGTCTCTCCCACAAAGTGTTTAAGTCCATATGAAGCAATGTAGACAGCGTGACTACGTTTATAAGAAAAGCCTTTGCTCCACGAGAGTGAGCCGATGATGTCATGATCTTATGGGCGTCGGGTGGACTCGATGGATAACCCTAGCAAAGGTTCTTCTATCTGGACATTAAAAAAATATCTTCATCTCAGTATCTTGGTTAGAAAAACGAATATATGTTTGAAGCAACAGTCTGTAAGTTTGCCAAGGGTCCTTCATAAAATATCACGTATGAAAGCATCGACTAATTCGAGCCTACTACATCCACGTTTTCCGAAACCCACCATGAGGTAATAGATGTGTACTTGCGTTTACACCATGACATGGATATTTTGACATGCTCATAATCTGAAACCGAGGCGAAAAAACAAACAGGATGGATTATTTCTTTACGCTGGCAATGACGAACCTCAAACATTTAATCAGGAAATGAACGGTGAAAATATGGACCTATATTGAACCAGGTAAGTTCGTTGCTCCATCCAATGTACCTCGCGCTCCTGAAATCTTCTCGATCGGGAAACTCATGGAGATTCACCACTACTGATGTTAACCCAAACTTAACTATCACTTCAGTTACAATTCGGGCATTTGAAACTCTGACTACACTTGATATCGTACTTCGAATAACTGATAGTAGTCAGCTTCCATATCTTTTGAAATTGGGTAGGAGTGAGTTCGGATCAATGTGTTAGGATGATCAAATTTATTTAAAAAATCAAAACGATTTCCATATTCATTAGAAATCTCTACGAACACAAACACATATTTCCTTTTCGTTTTGTGTTACTTGTTGAAATTAAAGCGCTTTGGCGTCTATGTTTGATCTGAGTTTGCAGAAGTTAAAGAGTGAGTGAGTGAGTATGGCTTAACGCCGCTTTCAGCAATATTCCAGCAATATCACGGCGGGGGACACCAGAAATGGGCTTCACACATACAGCTTGTTCAGCTTGACCTGAGCTACTCTACATATGCATGACCAGGGAGGTCAAACGGCACAAGCGGCAGGTCGAGTTAACTTCATTAATAGGGGAAGTGAGAATGTTATTAATGCCCAAGAGCCCGAATCGGAAACATTAAACCATCTGTAGCTTCCTTTTAAAAGAAAGTTAGGACATTGCTGACGATTTCTCGACACTGAGATGTCAAAACGGCGACCTTGTCTCGGCTGTTCGGACATGTTGACAATCAGCTGACAAAGGTGCACCCCTTCACAATGATAGACCCAAACATTTGTGACACAGTCACGTAATACATTAGTATTCACTTGATCAGGTCAAGCTGATCAAGCTGTAGTACCCATGTGGGAAATCGAACCCGGGTCTTCGGCCTGACGAGCCAACGCTTTAACCACTAGGCTACCCCACCACCCCCATAAGGTTAAGAAACTGAAAGAAGCGGCCATTAAATACACGACACACCTTCATACACTGGCCCGTCATCGACCCAAGTGTGAGTGAGTGAGTTTAGCTTTACAGCGCTTTTAGCAATAGTCCCGCAATATCGCGGCGGTGGACACCAGAATATTGACCCAAGAGCTACACAGTCGTCTTTCAAAAATGTTCATCAGAATGCGTATATGTTTATAAAACTGGATATGTCCAGGGACCTTTCCGCTGTTCCCCTGTCTGTTTATGTTTTGTTTTTTTGAGAGGGGGTGGAGAGAGAGAGGGGTGTGTGTGTAATAGAACACTTCACAACGTTTTTCTTTTCTTTGCTGCATGTTCCAAGTAAGGCCGCTTGTTACACTTGATTGTCAGTGGTCAAGCAGTGAACATACAGAAGGACGCCAGGGACCTGAAGTGCCCTTGGAGAAATAGCTGACCTGAAGTACCCGACTGGCCTGACATTTCCCTGGCTCGATCCCGGCACCTCAAGCCCGCTGGATCACTAGCCTGGCACTTTAGCCAGCTCGCTCGCCCGCCCCGCCCCGCCCCGCCCCGCCCCGCCCCTCACGATTATTCAGTGTTCAATTCTAATTGTGATTGACTTTCATTAAAGACCGCTATTCCTTAGAAAAATCCATAATACTTTGGAAGAGACAACACAGTATCTTTCCTAGGTTCTATGCTTTTAGTTCTTTACCATTAATTTTGCTAAAGTAGGTACTGATATTGATTTTAGAGCTTTTGGAGATGCTAATTAGTATGCTATAGTTGACTCATTAAACAGATAAGGTTTCTTGATTGAATTCTATATGACGATGACGGTGAAACTGGATTCTAAAAAACTAATTCCAGGGTTTATTTCAAAATTGCAGTACTGTAGCGCAAAGATAATTTCGGTAAGCGAAATTCACGTTTCTATTTCTTATGATCCTCACGTTTCCCCCGCAACGCCAGTCAGCCTTGTTTAGACGTTAGAAACGTGAACATCTGATTTTAATTGAACTAAAAAGACTTGAATGTCAACGAAATGGCAACAGCAAGTTTGTCCATTCAAGTTGTAATTGTATATTGATAAGGACTCGAAAATCAATTCCAATATCCTTCATCTCCATTGTGGTCGACTCGTGGACCGCCAGTTCCTGTTAACCATTTCCCCGCGCCAGGGGAAGCCGGGCTTCTTTTTCACCCGACCATTCCAAACTAACATAATGGATATGCAACAGGTCACTGTTGTAATAGACACTTGTGTGGTGGAGTAAATCGATCTGACTTCCTTACTTAAAATTGATTTATCAAAGAGACGGTTTTGGAAAGATGAGACGATGAAAGTCCATTTACTTCTGGAAGAGACACATAACGCTAATTTGATCGACATTAATGGCGGTGACATACTGGGTAGGTAGTCTTCTGTAATGAATGGTGAGGAGACTGGTACTTGTTATTAGGGTAGGGGTCGGGTGTGGAATCAGAGGGAATCAGAGTAGGGTTACCCAACCGTTTGACAGTCTCTAGGGGAGACATTTTACACATATACACAAAGAACTAACTTTAGGACCCCTGTATTTTTGCAAAAATAGGTTTTCAACACGTACATAAAACTTCTCGTGGTGACCACGATGGAAAAAGAGTTTTTCTGACCCATATGATCCTTTGATTCATAAAAAAACAACGACAAAATGATTGGAATCCATGTTGATTTAATGATGATAAGTGCCCAGTTTTAGAGAAAAACAACAACATTAAGTTTCATGAAAAAACATGTCTGTACAAGTATGGCCCTGGAATGTTTAATGTTTAATTTATTGGTGAATGTGAACATTCAAAATGTCATTTTGCGTGTCTTACACGATTCAAGGTCATTATCGAGTGTAGCCTCCATGTGACTGTATGACAACCAGCACCCTCCTCCTCATACCCCCGGGGCGGTGGGGTAGCCTAGTGGTTAAAGCGTCCGCTCGTCACGCCGAAGACCCGGGTTCG
>VKKT01000649.1:72853-94695 GCA_008038995.1 Haliotis laevigata | reverse complement strand
TTATAATGTGTAGGTAACAGATAGTAGATAATTTGTTCACTGAACCGTAAATGTTGTTGTTTTAAGGTGTCTGCGAACTGGTTGTCAACGTAATGGGAGGACACCCCTTCAATGGGCCCCTTTTTCCTGTCATATAACCCAAACAAAAGTTCCGATGGCAAGTTGATTTACCACAACTACTGCTGTCTATCAACCAGTTGAGCACTATCCAATACGAATTTTATCTTCACATGTAAAGAGAAATGCAGAAAAATGAGTCCATATCCAAAATGTAAATAAAACAAAATAATTAAGGTGAAGATGTTTGCACAATGCATCTCATAATTAATCAAAACTTTTTATTCAAAATGAGAACTAAATATAGCACTTAATTATAATATTTCCTAACCAGCACACATATACAAATTTCAGTAGGTAATAAAGCTGTAACAATAAAAAACGAACTACTTTGTAAATTCCACCAAGTCGATACTGCACTTCATTAAGCTGATGGCAGGCATGGTCGCTCATCAGTACAATATAAACAGGGTAGAAAACTAAGGTTATCACCGCGGTAAACAAAATTAAGAATAATCAGACTAGAGTGAGTGAGTTTAGTTTTATGCTGCTTTTAGCAATATTCCAGCAATATCACGATGGGAACATCAGAAATAGGCTTCACACATTGTACCCATGTGGGGAATCAAACCCAGGTCTTTGCCTTGATGAGCGAATGCTTTAACCACTAGGCTAGCCACCGCCCCAGGTAGAAAACTAAGGTTAATACCATGATTACCAAAATTAAGAATAATCAGAGTAGTAGAAGTGAAATGTTGTCGTTAAACATTCAGGCTATAGTGAATATTGAAGAAACAGATCATTCCATATTGGCCATGAGGAAATATACAGTCTGTATGTCTCTGTTGTTTTATGATTGGAACGAGATGTTTTTAAGCAGTGTGTTTTGAAGACACAAAGAAATAGTTTGGAAGATTAACATGTAGCCAGGGTTGTCAATCTAACTGATAACTTGCTTGTCGACAATGACAATATTATCAAGGTTACTTACAAAAAGACACTTCATATATTATTGTTCTTTTTAATTGTGTGTTAATGATAGCACTTTTAATTGAAGTCAAACAGTACTGACTCCCAAGGTCGACCGCTATTGTTATTCTTGGAAAAGATTGCGGATGGTTAGATGCAAGCCTTGTTTCACTATCACTGATTGAAAGAGATTTGATTGCTGTTAGTGTGGGGTACACACTGAAGTTTCAATCACCTTAGCACTAAGATTGCTTAATGGATTGAAGTCAAGGGACTCCGACCAATTCTTGTCATTAAAGAAGACTCGCACAGTATCACACCCAGTGTTCCGTTCCATAAAGGGATATTAGAGTGAGTGAGTGAGTTTGGTTTTATGCCGCTTTTAGCAATAGTCCAGCAATATCACGGCGGGGACACCAGAAATGAGCTTCACACATTGAACCCATGTGGGGAATCGAACCCAGGTTTTCGGCATGACGAGCGAATGCTTTAACCATCAGGCTACCCCACCGCCCCAGGGATATTAGAACTAAGATGAATGTAATGCCTATAGTTTAACAGACTTACAACAATCACAGTCATAAGATCACAGTCCAAGAACAAGCAAAGCCAAATCCATGTTAAAATTGAGCATGCTTGTAGAGGGGTTCTTGTCGCAGGCTTCATAACATAGCAGCACCCCTACAGGACCCCCAGACCCTCATTAACATCTAACATCAGTACTTGCAATGCTTTATGGTCTAACAAGTTCAGCCTTGTTCCCACACACCTTCCTATTTAGTAAATAACACAAAACTATTCAGGTGTATCTAATTTTCAATCTAGGATGATTCTTATTTAAATTAAATATTTTTTAAGCATCTACCGGTAATTTAGAGCAAAGATATCAGATATCAATACTTTGGTTAACTGAAATCATACTACCAAACGCTATCAGTAATTTCAGAAACATTGTCACCTTCAAATATTTTCATATATATCATGTCAAAGAAAAGTGGTTAGTGTTTTTCAGACCTCTCCTTCCTGACCCCAGTGAGGTTTCAGGATCTAAATAGATTCACAAATGCAATTCAGAAACTAGTAAAACCAAAAAATCAATCTGTACAAGGGTTTTACAAAATGGTGTCCAGAGGAACCCCAATTATTATTCAGGTTACACAAGGTTCCTGTAAAGTAATCAAACAGTGTAGTAGTCTGTACTATCAGATTTGATGATTACCAGGGGTGGAAATAACCCATTGCCCGACGCCTGAGTCCAGTGTTTTTGTCTGCCAAGCAAGCAAATTTGTATATCACTCTGTACCGGTGTCCAGTTGACTTTCCAATGTTAATTATGTTGTTTATTTATAAACTCAACAAGAAAATCGGCCAGTATAGTGGAAAAATTATCAGGGCAAGTGATTTTATTTTTGCCACTGCACCAGAGTACATTAGCAATTGAAAAGGTATTTCGACCCCTGCTTACATGTATTATAATTACAGGACCTTACATTCCTTGTCAAGTCGAGTGAGTATGGTTTTACGCCACTTTTAGCAATATTCCAGCAGCATCATGGCAGGGGACTCCAGAAATGGGCTTAACACATTCTACCCATGTGGGGAATCAAACTCAGGCCTTCGGTGTGATGAGCCAATGCTTTAACCACTAGGCTACCCCCAGCCCTCCTTGTCAAGAACTTGGTAGACTGAATATCGCTGTCCGTCCCTTGGTATACAGCATATTTCTTTTTGTCCATTACATACATATATATGTACTGGGCACAGATGTTGATATGGTGTAAAACTCAGATTTAGATTTACATATAACGGGGATGCCAGGACATAATTCACACTAGGGCTGGGACGATTCACAGATGCATCGCGATACAGTTTGATACAGCTATCGTATTGTGGAATGGTGTATCGATATAAAACGATACACAACTTTTTTCAAAACAGTATTATCTTTAACATGTTACAGTACTTATTTAGAGAAAAATACGCAATTATGATGGAGTTACTTGTTTGTTTATTACAATGGTGTTATTGTTAAACACAAATACCTTGAAATACATCATTTTAAATTTTGATACTGCGTCATTCTTTGAAAGAGTATGTATCATGATACGTATTGTATCGCAGGTAAAATATTGTGATATGTATCGTATCATGACATAGTGTATCGTCCCAGCCCTATCACACTATCAATTTGTATGCATCCACAAGATCCATTATATCATGGATTCTCAAAGGTATGTTTGATTTTTTTGCTTAAAAAAGAGAAGTAATATGTAAAAACCATACAAAAAAAAGACATGCATATTTGATCACTTTTTCAAAATGAGTATTCTTTGAGGATGAGCAAACACTGTTAAATACTAAAGTGTTAAACAGGTTACAGGTCCAACTTATGAAATTGCAAACAATAACATTACACAAGCAGGCCAAGAACATGTATAATTAATCAAGATCTGTTTCATATCTGACTAGGTAACATTAATATTTGGAAAACATAATTAAATAGAAAACAATATTCTAATTAACAGTAATAACAATAAAAGGTTGTGTGAGACTCGGGTTTCAATAATTTTTCTACATCATAGTGCTCACAAAGACCCTCATCAACTGACGTATCACCATAGTAACATTGTTTAAACACACATACCAATACTACTGCCAGGAATACTGCATACAACAAGTAATATTCCCCAGCTCGGTGGGAGTGAGTGAGTGAGTTACTATTTAACGTCACATCGGCAATAAGCTCGATGGGATATTAACACCACAATCAATACTGTCGGTTCACAAAAAATTCAAATAAACAGTAATACAATGCACTTCAATCATAACATGTTTACAATGAACATACATTTGTAAATCTAAACATGACTTGGAAGCTGGAAACTCTCAAAAGACATTCACCTTCTGACAACATGGTTCAAGATCTTATACAAAAAGGTACATACACTTAAAGACAATTTGAGTCTAAAAGTGAAACTATGCACAAATTACAGATATGTTTCGAACAATACAGGAAAGCTTTTGCTGTGAGGGAAGTCTTTTTAAAGACTGGAAGTTAAAAAATAAACGTTTGACCACAACATCTTCCTGCAGGCAGCACCGACTAGAACACAGTCACGTTATCACCAGGGTTTAGCTCTCACAGGGACAAAGACATGTGACATATTAGAAGGAAAGAGGTAACCTTGGAAACAGATTCATAGCCACATCGGGCCATTATTCAGGGTTTCCCTGATGCAGAAATTTTGTGTATTTCACTCAATTTGTGTTGAAAATACTCGGATTAACTCTTATGTTGGGTCGATTTGAAGCAACAAGTCAACCGATTCTCATGATAAAATACATAAACAGATTTGTATCAGTGAATTAAGTTCTAACATGTATTCTTTTTTCTTAAATCATCTTAAATGCATATGAATCCCTGGAAGAAAGAGAGGGACTCTCCTTGTCATGGTAACGGTCTATACCCTGCAGTTAGTAACCTCTCTCAAGTAGTTTGAAATTACACAGTCGAAGCTGTTCAAAATTAAGTAAAGAATGTTCTGAAGGTAAATATATTTCAGCATTTTTATGTAATAAAGAGACAAAAGTTCAAGACATCTGACAGGCTTAAGTCTGGGAATACCACTGTTGGGTAATTCCCATGCTATTTTTATCATCACCATCAACACCGTAAATCATCAGACATGACTTGGAGTCAACATGTCAACATGCTGTTTCTCAGCCAATGAATACGGCGTAAATATGTGCATTATATAATAATCACAGATACAGGCCAAACATTTCTCTGTACCATAACCACCTAATCTGTCACATGATATAATGAAATTCTTAGCACAAAGCTTCCTGTTCTAACATAAGCTGTGAGTACCTTGCACCTGTAAATCACCCCATATGCTCACAATGGTATGTTCCACCTACAGTAAAGGCAGAGTCCACTATGCTGGAGAGGGTGTTCATATCTTGCAGCAGCTGAAGGTTGATATTGGTGTAGAACCTCCTGAAGGGAAGGGTTTATGGACCTCAGGCTTCAGGTCGTGTTCACGGGCTTGTTTTGTCAAATCTCTGGCAATGTCCATGAACAACTTCTCCACATTATCAGCTTCTTTGGCAGATGTTTCCATGAATTTCATCTCATATCTCTCAGAAAACTGTTGGCCAACGTGTGTAGGTAGTTCTCTCTTGTTTATCTGATCTGTCTTGTTGCCTGAAAAATAAAGGTCCAAACTAAAAAATTTGTGCAGGGATTTAGGGTGTAGGAAGTGTTATTATCCAGAAATAACAAACAGCTTACAATACAAAAAAATTGAATTATATTAAAGTTTTTGAAAGGCATTTAGAAGTTGGACGAACATGAATATATGACACGTTTTTATGGATAACAACTTCTTTTCATTCTTTATACGACGTTTCAGAGCTAATTCTTGCTTCTTCATCAGGTGAATGATATTAGTTGTATAGTCATTAAGATTTAACCATTTAGATTGATATTAAAATATTCCAGGTGACTACTGACATAACAAATTCTGCAAATCATGGAAAATTCTCGTTCCTGTGCCTCACTTGCACAAGAAATTTCTCATCTTCAGAAATACACATGTGAACTCACCGACTAGATAAGCAAGGACTTTAGTACTGGCATACATCTCAATCTCTCGCAGCCACTGAGGCAAACTCTCAAACGATGTCTGACAGCAGACGTCATACACCAGAATAAGAGCATTGGCGGAATGATAGTAACTCTGGGTTATGGAGCGGAATCTCTCCTGGCCTGCAGTGTCCCAGATCTGCAGCTGAAACAGGAACCAACATCAATACATTGGACATAGTTCTCACTACACAAATATACACTTCAATACAGAGAGACTGTGAGAACATGATCCAACAAGGTCCAGAGTACTGATCCAACAGTGTTTTTACGTCACACTCAGGTATATTCCAGTCATATGACAGCAGATCAGATAATCCTGTGATTGATATTGTGAACCATGATCCATGCCTTCAAGGTATGAAGACATCCCATCAACCAAGTCAGCAACTCTGATCACTGATCCATTTTATAGAACATTGATTCATTTTGTAGTTCATTGATCTATTTGGTAGATCACTGAATGATTTTGCATGATACCGATCAGTAAAGGTTTGCTTGGTATGAGTTCTCCCCTAGAATCCCCACACTGCTGTTGATCATTAGCCAAAGAGCCAACAAAATAGGGAAGCAGGTAGGATCTGAACTAGCCGATTGCTTCATCTTACTCAGATTGACTGTATATTTTCTCAAGTCATCAACCCTTGGTGTATATTGTTTCAAATATTTACAGGAGGTCACAGGTAAAGCTTTTAACAACACAGATTCGTAAAGCATCACCCTGTTAGAAGGGCAAGTATGAATTTATCAGCTTGAATCAGTGTACATTTTTGTTTTGTTTAAGTGTTATTTACTGCCGTACTCAGCCATACGTCAAAATACAAATGTGACCTGGTCAGACAATCCAGGGACTGATACATTGTTTTAATGCTTTCATGGTAAGGGACCATTCATAATTTATAGCTGGGGGGTGGGTGTGGGTGGGGGGTGATATTGATGATTTTATGGAAAACCATGTACAATGTGAATGACCCCCCTTAAAATTTATGTACAAAATAAGTGACCCCCCTGCATGTCATGTACAAAATCAATGACCCCCATCCCCTACCCATAATTTCTAAGCATAATTTAAACATTTATCTGTACAAAATTGATAACCCACCCTACTGTCCAACCAACATTAGAATGAGGTGCACGAAAGACATGTTTGTGAAAGGAGAGGGGGGAGCGTGCAGTGAACTGATCCACTACCCACTCGAAGGAGGAACGCATGTGATTTTTATGATCCTTGCAGTAATCACTTTCTACACAATGATTCTGAAGCGTTGTGTTTCTGCTCGAGCATTTGTATACTAGTGTCTTGTAAAGTGGACTGTTAAAAGAGTATTAAACTCTGCAGGTATTTGAAACTTATCATGTCACACTCTAAATTGGGTAAACGGGGTCAAGTCATTCATTCACAAACACATGAGGTTGCCTACAATGTCATTCAGTACATGTGTACTATTTCCGACTGATGACAGTGATATCAGTGATATTGATGACGAGTAGCAGATTCAAGAGCAAATAGCAGATAAACTACCACTGAGCAATCAAATTACTAAGTTTTGTTTGTTTTATTTATTAGTACCCCGTTTTGAATTTACATAACGTTATTTCATTCCCCTCGAGGACAGCACAAACGTATTATCCATAAATATTCACACACACAGAAGCTAGGCTAGGACAGAAATTAACCTTTTGGTATGTTTGTTTTATCGTTAAACACAAAATATTCGAGTGTTGTATTGGGTTGTGTATGGAAATCGTCAACTGCAAAATAGCAAATAAAACCTGGTCCAGAAGAGTGAGAGTAAACTGACCCCCTTCACAGCAGTTTATCGCTTTACATACCCTCAGCCCCTTAATGGTAAAATGGACTGCACCACTATTCAGATTCACGGGTTCAAATGACAGGTCGGCATTATTCTAAAGTTCGTCTCACAGTAGCAGGTGTACAAAATTGATGACCCCCATCCCCAAGTTCCCCAGAACAAAATGGGTGACCCCCTCTTAAAATCATCAGCACCCCCCTAGCCATAAATTATGAACGGTCCCTAAGATAACACTGTCAACCAAAACTCTGACGACTAGATCCATAAAGTCGCCTGCAGCATGAGCTACTGGGGACATATATTCTAACTCTGAATCCATACATGGGGTTCACTGGTAGTTCCACTCGAGAACATACATACTTTGCAACCATCGTCAAGGTCCCACTTCTTCTGTCTATAAGAGTAAAATAACTGAATGTTGTTTTTCATGATATATGCAAAAATGATAACCATAACCCAACTAAACTTTCCTTTGTGTACAGGAATCCTGGATTAATCCCTGATCTGTTGGTTTATTGTTTAATGCCACCCTAAGCAATAGTCCAGTTATATGGCTGCAGTCTGTAAATAATCGAGTCCTAATCAGACAATCCTGTGATCAGTAGAACTGATGGTATCAATTTGCAAGTTTCCACCACTATCAGTCTAAATCCATTACATACCAACTGATTACTGAGCACTTACCTTGACTTTCTCTCCTTCCACTTCCACTGTTTTTATCATGAAGTCCACCCCAATGGTGGCACCCTGTCCAGGGGGAAACAAACCCTGAAACAGATACAGCCGGGTGACTCCAACTGACTGGACAATCAAAGCAATATACACTCTAGTTGGTTTGTTGTTTAATGCAGCACTCAGCAATATTGCAACTATATGTCGGCGTTCTGTAAATAATCAATTAAAAAATCCAAGGCAGAAGCAGACAGACATGATCATTGAAACTGTGCGAACATTAACAACAGTGAAAATTTTTAACCCTTGTCATGGAAATCCCCTCAATAGAGATATTTTTATTAGAGGGAGATATTTATTATGTGTTTGACACTAATTCCCTTTCTCAAATTCAATTTTGGTCAACGTTTTGTTAATAAGTATGCCCTGAAATTTCAAAGTCTCAAGTTGAGTTTACTTTACCTCAAACAAACAGCAAGTCAATTTACAAGATAAGTTATTTACAATATCAGCGTAATGTTGTGTTACTAGTATAAATCACTGTCAAATATGAGAGAGTTACCTTTGACATTTCAAAAGTAATCTTAGACACACAAAACGAGAACACTAACTGAAACAATAATTATCAGCATATGACCTTGATACCCGCAATTTGGTAAAAGGTATGACTACAAATTTGATTCACAAAGGTAAAGTCATAACCAAGTATGTGTACATGACATAACCATGAACATTTGAACACCAATGAGAACCGAATCACTAATGAAACTTGTAAGTTTATAGCAATGCATCACACACAAACAGAGAGAGTATCTTGAAACCTCATCCCACCCTCAATCCATGTTCTCATGTGCCTACAATAAATCTGTTTATCTTGCCTCACACATAAATGTCATTTTCTGATTGGCTGAGCGCTCTATTATTTTCAATGTATCCTGTTTACAAGTGAGTAACATTTTTTATGTACCCCGCTGGGAATGCCGAACTCATTTGGTACTTCGTAGTAGCACTTCTTACTCTCGAATAACATTGAATCACTAATGATGTACGGAAATTACCAATGTTTTGCGAAGGGAAGAGGAGAACACCAGAAATGAGATTCACACATTGTACCCAGTGGGAAATCTAACCAGGTCTTCGGCATGACAAGCAAACGCTTTAACCACTAGACTACCCCATGACCCCCATATATTTCAAGTATACCTTCAAGACTAGAAGGTATTTAATGAAACATGTGAATCTATCTGAAAAATGCCACTGCATTTCACATAACTGGACCAATATCTGGGATTTCATACAATAAATATTTGAAAAGAATGAGGATAAAAAACTCACCTGAGTAAATCTCCGTACTAAGCATGTTTTGCCAACACCAGCATTACCAATGAGAACAACCTTAAACAGATATTTGTAGTCTTCCATGTGTGACAGATGTTTTATAGCAGTTTTCTGAAATAAATATATCAAAAGAATTATTCAGTAAGAAATTGCTGCTTGATGATGTTTTTAGTGATTGTGAAAAGTATATTTTTAAGACAAAATCCATACTGTAATAGAAATCAATGATAGTAATTGAACATTTGAATCAAGATAGTAAGGCAATTGATGTTACAGGCCACTCTTGTTTGCTGACTCAGGTTTTAATAGAGCATTTTTTTCCAGTACATTAAAGCATTAAGTACCAGTATATCAGCAACCCAAACTACATGTACCTGGACATACAATATCTCAGTTCCATGCAGGGTACTAATGCACTGCAATTTTGTTGTGCCATAAAGTCAAGGGCAACAGACTATGAAGTCTTGCATTTCTTACAGTACTTATATTTTATCCCTGTCAAAAGCCAGGACTTTTCATTGTATTGCCTGATATTGCAAAAAGTATGTCCAAACTGTTATCATGTAGAGTAGACACTAAACTTCCAATAGCATATTGCTATGTATCCTTTCACTACCCTTCATTGTTCCAAGAGCAAAACAGTGCAATTCGTTGGTTTCACATTAATTTTTGACTCGCTGTGCGCATGCGCAGAGTGTGTAAAAAATATCCACTGGACAACTTCCGGTTTGGTCGTATGCTTTACCGATAGTGTAAAGAATCCAAAAATCAAAACAAATGTACGGTTTTATGTCGAATTTAACTGATCTCAATTCCTTTATGAATGGAAGGGACCGGGATTAGTTAAATAAATAGCTTAACGTGTGTTAACAAGCTCTTTTATAAACACATCTCACTACCACCCGTCCACGGTCCTTCCTACACATCCCCTTCTCACAACTAAAAACACACATCTCTGATTCAATTGCCACCAAAATAGGACATTAATTATTGAAAAGCATAGGCAAATGGATGTATGTACTCAACTATGAACAGTTGTCACACGTAAAGAATCTTCAGACAGCTTTTATTTAGAGTGTGTTTACATAATCAGTAATACGACCAAACCGGAAGTTGACCGGTGGATATTTTTACGCGCTCTACACATCACACAGCGAGTCGAAAATTAATGTGAAAACAACGAATGGGCTTTTTCTCTCCTGTTGGTAATGAACTGGTAGTTGAGAGGATGCCATTTGTAACCACAGTGACACTCATTACAGTAACAGGAAATATCATTTGTCTGGTTTAAGCTGTACCACTACTACCAGGAAAATATTCATCTAGTTCTATCACTGATAAAACACTTGAAATACACCTATTTGTGTAATATCATCAATACAAAAACATAATAAGATCATATCACCATAGAGAATATACTGAACATTTCAAAACAGATCAATCCCCAATAAAGTGACACTTATTTGTCTAATAATTCATGTCCTCGGATTAATTTCCATAAGATCATAGTTTGTTATCGTTATTGAAAGCACATGTATACATTGACTTTTGCCCAATCACCACAGTTAACAGTATATAAAACGAGGAGGTTTTGATCCAACTTATGAATCCACTGAAGATATACTTTGGACATAATTTTAATATTTGGTATTTATGGTTGAAATCAAATGGAATGCGACTGGTAGCCAATACCTCGCCTTGCATGCGCAATGCATGCTCTACCTGGCTCCTGCATGTGCTCTGCATGCAGTACCTGTCTTGTAAGGAACACAAGGTTCATTCTTACAAACACTCACATTCTCTACAGTGATCCTTTGTAACCTAGTGGATAAACTGGCAAGCTAGTAAGCAGAGAGTTGCAGGTTCGCATCGAGGTATCGGCACAATATATTGAAGGTTTTCAATATGTGATATTTTATGACCGAATTCAGTAATAGCAAGACCAAGTACATGTAAAATAATTGAAAGTTGAGGGCTATTCCTCAGAAAATCCCCAAGCAATTCTTAAGGAAATCCCTGGGGTTTCTTGGAGAATGCCCGCAAAACTGCCTGCAGACATTTACTCTGAGAAAGGAAAACCTGGTGAGGCAATAGAGTGACATCACTGGAGGTTTATAAGTTAACCCAAGAGACTGGACTGATCTTGCTGCTACAGAGACAATCACTTTATTCCAATTAATATTCTATCCTTCACTGTCTTAATGAAATAACATAACCTATTAAAGACTAATTTAAAATACCATGAATTGTTATTTAGGTTATTTAAATTCCTAGTTTTAATCAAAGGCTCGAACAGATACCTATCACAATCTGAACAAGCAATACTTACAAAAATCACATTCACTTAAGCAATAATTCAGAATAACAACAGCAGTGACAGAAAACACTTTTTTCCCACCAAGCAAATTAGATGTTTTGCAGCAAATCTGAATCGATTTCGGCTATATTTACCCTTCAATCCCTGTAAAGCTCGCAGTATACACTGGAATTATGTTTGTGCCAAGCTATATAGACTAACAGTTGTGAGCAATAACCTTACAACAGAATTATACTCATTGCTGACACGATAACATAAGACGTGGAGTTTGTCGACATCACAGTTGAAGGAAGTAAATAGGATGTGGATGACGTCATGAGGTCGTTTTTGTAAAGTCGACGATGATTGGATACGTCTGTGATATCCCGAAGCGATTTCTAAGCACTGTTGTGATTCGTACTTGGTTTGTGTTTTCACCCAACCAACGATGTTGTTAGAAACGAATAGATTTAACATTTCAGGGAAGCACTTGTCGGACATCGGTTGGGAACGCTGTCCGGCAGTATGTTATCTGTTCAGTTGTAGAATGCTAAGTTAGTCATATGTACATTTTGTAACTTGTTTCCTGTTTGTAATCTAAATATTCACGAAGACACCTTTAACTATGGCCGAAGATATAGTAGAAAGTTACAGATCGTCTCTTCAAGATCTGACCTTCAACAGCAAACCGCTGATCAACATGCTGACGATGCTGGCGGAAGATCACGAGCAGTATGCGCCACAGATCGTTCAAGTTATCGAACAACACATTGAACAGGTTCAAACTAATTTCTTATTTTGATAATAACATTTATGTATTTGTTTCATATTGAAAATGACAACCTTATTGTGAAATTGTAGTCGTTGTTTTACAAAATGGCGTCTGTTTTTCTGAAAAACTAGGCCACATGACGAATACCATCACGTGGTTAGATATATCATTCTTATATAGAGCTATTTCAAAAGGTAGTAGGGTAAAACCATTTATGAATTCGAAATGAATCATATCACTTTCAATCTGAAACAATGCTTACAGTTACGTTTTCTTGCCAGCTGTTTATCAAAATTACCCAAAACTTTAACAGATGTTAAAAGTTGGTAGCAATATAAAGTTTCCATATGTTTCTGGTTTAGGCTGGTTCTTTTGCATAATATACTCAGACAGTGATTCTCTATTCCATGTTTTTGAAAAGATATCAGTATTGCCTTTCAAACCATATAAGATAAATTAATCCCTCTTGCACATATTTTTGCCAGTTTACAAAATTGTTGCAACTTTATCTCTAATGTCTATGTACATAATGCCTTATTTGATTTCAGAGTTTTATTTTCAAAATCATAAATAAAGACAGTGATTTACACATTGTTGTTTATTATCTGTTGTCTTTTATATAGAATTTCATGGAGAACTGACCTGCTTTGCAAATAAGTGCAATGTGACGTTATCAATGATTGGTATACACTCCCAAATGTCTTCAGAGATAAATGTCATTGAGGGATTTTCAGATCATATTTAGACAAATTTAGACAATCTTCTGTATGTTTACTAACATGCAAAAAATATGTTTAATGCTTTTAGGATGGCAGACATTGTCTTGGAAATCAACCAGTCTGAAACTCTGACTGTGACTGTTGGTAATTTGAAATATTTCCCTACTGGGAATATAAAAACAACAACACATTTTTGTTTTGAAGCCTTTATCTCGTCCAAATCTGACCTTTCTTTTAAAACATATCTTTTCATTGTCAGTTACATGTACCAGTCACTTAACAAAAGATATAATAATGAAGCTCTTTCATTCAGTGCAAGTTATAAAGGAGAAATATGAGCTTTCTTATTACATTCTGTGTCATTACAGAAATTACTGACCATGGATCGTTTCAGATCTGCTTTTACCACCAGTTTGGAGTAAAATAATTCATCTGCTTTACATCTCACTCTTATTAAATCTATGAACACTTTGTGGTGATTGCAAGTGCATGACAGGCCTCGTAAGTCTCAATTGATAATGTCACATATGTACTTTGTGATAGTGTTCTGAACTATTCCCATGAACTATATACATGTATTGCAACATCAGTGATGGAAGTATTGCTCTTATCTTTATGACTTGACAGTAGTGTGTATAACTGTGTATCATGGTATCACTGAAGGTCTCTTCTCAGGGCATACCCAGCTAATAACTGAGGTATTTCATGTCATATGTTCCTGGTAAAATAGGGTTCCCACTGGTCTAAGATGTTTGGTGGTCAAGGTAGAATATACTGAACTCTGTCTTTGTGGCTGATAATTCTTTATTCTTAAGCTGATGATCGCCTTCTGTGAAAGTAACAGTCTGTGTGTTTTATTTTAGTCAGCACATGCAATTACATTGGTCTTTCGAGAAGAAAGAGTATTGTACATTCCCGTTCTGGAGTAATTTTGAAATAGGGTCACTAGCACAATATGTATTTTTAGGTTATGGCAACATGCGGTAGTCCTACCAAGTCATTTGGTTGTTTACATTGTCTCATGTATTGTAGAAGCATTGTTTGCTTTAGTGTGGGATTAAATTGACACCTTACTTAGACATGACATCAAATTTTATTTAAACATTAAAAGAGTTGCGTCTCTGAGGGAATCCTGAAAACACAAGCCAATAAGATATGGAACACTGACTGTCTGGCCCTTGACTTGGAGGACTTTTTACCAGTTTAAACATCTCACCTGGTTAAAAGTTAACTTAGGGTAATTATGCCCAAAGTATAGTGAATGTAAAATCTGAATTTGAAAATAACAAAACAGCAAGTACATTCCCTAACAAAATGTTGCCAAACAGCAAGTCTGACATGCACATTTTTTACCAAGATCAGACTAGAACCTGACGTGGGAATGATAGGAAAGGCTGATCATGCCTGATTTTATTTTCAGATGTTAGTACTAAGATTCTGAGGTGATGGCTCAGCATTTATGTTGCTGATGCTGTTATATTCAAGAACTAGAAGTGTTCTTTATTCCGACCGTCAAATGTAGTTTATATCATGATATATATATATATATCAGCATGGATTTTCAAACATGGACTCATCACAAGTGAAATCTCATGACTGTCAACATTTGTTAGTTCTTCTTCTTTTTATTGTGATAATGCCTTTTATTTTGGTTTTGGTTTGATTTTCTTTCATCTGAAGATTTCTTTGACATGGCAACAGTAGCATCTATCATTAGACATCAGTTCCTGTGATCTGCTTCAATAGTTGCCACATTCACATTATATTCTCACATTGTACAAGATTGCAAGAAATTGGTAAAAATGAACATTCATTTCAACATCCAAAACATTACTTTCTTTGCTTTGAACTGCAACAGTGAAAGATCTACTGCTTAGCAAAATGACTGATGCTTTCCTCCTCCACTCAGCATGATGTACTATCTCTTATGTATACGTCTCTATTGATTCCTTTACCAGAATCAACTTTTACAGTTACATCAAGTTCCTTTCATGATGATACACCATCAAATCAGAAGGAGATATTGTCAAGAAAAATTTCAGATGTTGTAGTAGTTGTCAAATAGTACATCATACACTCATGTAGGCAAAAACAATTCCATTTGCAAAATCATGTTTCATCAATGACGTTTCCAAGAGGTTGTAAATCAACATTTATTCAGCCTGACATATGACAAGTCCCAACTTATTTCATTGAGTAGCTTTATCAGAATCCACATCTGATGATGCTGGTGTGTTTTTTAAAACATGTCTTCAAATTGCTTCTTATGTTAATGACTTGTCATGTAAGAGCAATGATGCAGTAACTGACCTGCTGCTGCACCACATATACATAAGCAAGGACTCTTGGTGGTGGATTCAACCCACACTGATGGTGATGGCAACTTCATTTCCAATATTCTTCTTGTGTAAAGTTTTGGTATAATAAACAGTCCTCATATGTGTGTTTGTTATGAATCATGGACAATGCTTGATTCAGACTTAAAACTAATACAAGTTTTATCTATTTGGAATGATTTGTACAAAAAAAAAATGTTCTTTCACACACCAGATGTATGAATCCAGCATTGTCAGCCTGTTTCCTGTTCGTCTTAGAATGCTTATACGTCTTGATGTTTGTATCCTGTCTTTAATGCTTTATTTGTTGAGGCTCCATTATTTTATGTATAAATGAATCAGGTTTACAAACATCAAATGTATTTTCATTCATGACATAACATAAGTCATTTGAAGCTACACCTTAAGAGTCATGTTTTCAGACATATTTATTACCTTTGAAGTTGGAATTTGTTTGTGGAAGAAACAAACTAACAGTTGTTTTGTTGTAATGGCTCGTTCGGTGTTTCCATTTGACCTAAGTTTAGTTCTGGCTGACCAAGGCTGTCATTTTGTCCAAACATCTGTACTTTTGAAACATAAGCTAGTAAATTATTTCATCAATGTTGAAATGTATTCTATCTATAAAGCAGTAAGGTCGGATCTCGACTGATTTTGTACATAATATGGTTTACAGCTGTAAACTCTGTGATTAGTAGAGGATACTAACCAGTGTTATGCATTTAATACAGGGTTGGTGATTATGACAGGCCTGGTCGTCACTGATTGCTGCATGAGAACACAACTTTGAATGTAAGACACGAGAATTTGCTGATTGATCTGAATGTAAGATTTCTGTTCATTGGACATGGAATTTTAAGAAATGTAATGTGCTATTTCAAGGTTGTGTTTCTTAATGAAGGCAAACAGCATCCCATCAAAGGGAATCGTCATGTGGATGTACGTGGAAGTTTTCAACACATTTCCACTGTCAGAGGGCTGGGTTATCTTCTTTCATTATCCAACGAATTATCGCCATTCACTGTATACTGATTCTGAATTTTCAAACAGTCTCTTGTCTCTTACTTGCCACAGAAATGTTCTTGGTTTATGAACTTAAGATCATCCAAATGGAGGTTTTTCATGGACACAAATTGAGAACTTGCCCTGTATAAGTGACACCTTGACATGTTTAATCCATTCGGAAGACTTTAGAATGGACTTTAGCTAGAATTGAGTGTTAAAACATGCAGTTCTTGGGCCGAATGAGTTTAGTTTTACGCCACATTCAGCAATATTCCAGCTATATGGCGGTTGAGCTGAATGAATTACCAGTTCATGTATTTGAGCAAGTTCAGTTTTACGCCGCACTCAGCAATATTCCAGCTATATGGCGGTCATGTACTTGAGATGCACCATATGGCTCAGTCTGTATTGATCAATGCTTGATTAGTAGTGTAATTTGATTGGACAGTCTTTTTTAGCCTTGTGTTTTTCATTGGCTCTGAAATCAAACGAGGATTGCCTGTGTACATTTTACAATGGAACTTTGAATAGGCTGGATAAATGAGGATGCAGTTTAGTTTGTGCGTTTGGGGAAATTTGTTGAATTCTTCCACTTGTCACATCCACTGTTTGGAAAACCGTGTAGAAGCAACACCTGTATTTATCAGTTGGGGTCAAATTGTGAAAAAGTGTTGAAGAGAAGATTGCCATTAGTGCAGAGATGGCGTTGGTACACATCACAAGCTGAAAGAAGATTGGTTGTGTGAATAATCTGTGAAGATGGTTGCTGATGGTGTCCTGTTCCTGTCCACATCTTCTGCACTGCTGTTGCTGTTCATGCTGCTGAAGGTGCTTGATGTCCAGTCCTGTCTGCTCCTGTGTCCAGATCAAGATGCAGTCTCGGTTGCTGACCTGAATGATGATGGTTAACCTCTGTCCAGAATCATCACCAGCCAGCTCTTTGTAAGTATCTGCTTAGTTTTATCAGAATGACAGTGTTACCCTGGCCCCAGTAAAGGTTCACTTGAATGCGGCCAGGTAACAGTGTCACTCTTGTAAAACCGAAAGCAGTGGATGCAGATCCGTAAGTATGGCTAGTCTGTCTTTGCAGATGGTGTAGTAGAGGTGGAGTGTTCGTATGGAAATGTCATTTAAAGTTTTCAATTTCATGTCTTTCACAGGTGAAGTCTTCACACAAGCTGCCAACTATGTATCTGATAGACTCTATAATCAAGAACCTGTCATCATCACTCTATCCAAAGCAATTATCACAAAATATATCCCAGACATTTTGTGGGGTATTTGAAGAGGTCAGAATATTTCCTGAATATTTTATTACTAATGTTTTTCTATTTTCTTCTAAATTCATATAGTAAGCCTACAATCAAGCAATAAAACACATCCATTGTGTCATATATGTCAAAGGTTTCCATAACCATTTTGAAAGATGAGGATGATATTACAGGAGGGAACAAGTGAGTGAAGAGAATGCTACAGACTGTGTCTTCATTCCTGGTGTGTAACATGCTAATAAAGGATATTGCAATATATTCTGATGTTGAATTTCCACAATGCAAATATCATTTCATACCATTGTGGGATTTTCCTTATAACTAAGAACAATTTTACCAGGTGTTCAAACATGGACACAGGTTGTAGAAAGATTTTCTGCCTGACTCATGTGATTGAAGAACAACTGTGACTTGGAGGGATCTTCAAGTGAGTGATTGGTAACGGACAGAATGATACTCTGTTGGTGGAATATTCCTACAGTAGCCTATGAAAAGAGATCACTGATAATAAATGAAAATTGTTAAATTATTGTCTGTATGCAAATTGCTGTTTTATACAAAGTAATTTCTTTGACATTACCCTGTTTATAATGGATTTTAAGTCATATTTGACAAATGCAGTGATCTCTTTTTATGGAATAAGTGTATTGCACACATTGCTCTGTGACCTACAGAGTACCAGCTGATACCTTCAGGGATCTGCTACAAGAATAAAATAAAATGTTTGTCAGTGGTCGTGTTGGTGTTAATTCTTAGTAATCTGAACACTGAATCCTTCTCAACCAGAATGGACACCGACTGAATCACACACTGATCATACACTTTTAAGTTGTATTTTTATCTGACAAGGACATTGGGGTAGCTTAGTAAATTTCGTCATGTGGAAGTCCTGGGTTCGATTCCCCACTTGGGTACCATGTGTGAAGCCCATTTCAGGTGTCCCCTGCCGTGATATTGCTGGAATATTGCCAAAAACGGCGTTAAACTAAACTCGCTCATTCACTCTTCTCTGACCACTGGCTCTCATGTTGTTGCATTTTTGAAGGACATGGTGTTCAATTTAGGTTTGTATTGATTTTGTAGGCAACTAGCGATATCATTGAGTAGATGCATTTTCAAGCGCCAAGATCAACTGTCAGTTTGTAAGAGACAGGTCATGAGTGTAATAGAATAGTGTTAGTTTTGGATATTGCACCATTGTAAAATTCGTTATGGTATTAAAAACTTGTCAAATTAAGTTACATTCAAAAGCACACAATTTTAGATAGCCTTCAATTTGATAATTGAAATATTTTCTATTCTCTAAGTTAGGTATTGTCACAGTGGTAAATGTCAAGACAAGGATCATATTTGGCTTTCCTTCCACAATAAGGTCACAACCTGTATCACAGAACTGAATGCTGTTCAACAGGACTGAACCCCACCTACTCAAAATTATGCAATTTATTTGCTTACTATTCAATCGTGAAGGTGTTACTGCTGCTGAAGGCATGGGTTGGGTTTCCTACATCTGTACAGTATTAAAGTCCAGTTCTGGTATCGACCATTGTCACAGGGTTTGAGTATTGCTGAAAAGGGCATATATATTTTCAAGATCATGCATTTAACAGATGTTTCCCTACAAGCTTTGGTAGGTCTACTTTGCGACTGGATCAGCTATAACATGTTGAGGCAGCATATGGTAGGGATGTCATTGTATTACATGATATTAATATAATTGTTAGTTTCTAATTTCAATATGAAATTGTTATTGATTGATACTGAAATAATAATTCACTATCAAAGAAACGTTTACATTGATTAAAATGAATTGATTGAATTGATGTCAACATTCAAATAGCCCACCTGGGTCATATTTTGCATTAAACTGATTAATTTCAGCTCATGGGTGATTTTTAAGTTAACACTCTCAATGATTAATTGTATTTATTTTGTCTTCAGATGATATATTGACAAAATTTCCAATCAATGACACCCCTACAATGTTTCCTTTTTCATTCAAGTATATTTGTATATCGTGAAACTGGCATCTGAACATGTACTTTTGTACTGTGGATCTAACAGCAGGACTTGTGACTCCACTCGATGGGTTACACCAAGTACAAATCCTGAGGTGATTGTGGCTACACATACCAGCTGGAAATAAGACAAAACATAAAATATCCAACAAAGCAGATGGCAACCTGTTGAAACACTCATGCTGTGAACCACTTGACACCAACAGATGCATGTAATTAAAAAGGAGAGCATATTGGAATGTTTTCATTTCCAATGTTAATTCAGAACATATTCACTTGCAACACCTTGCTTTTCATGGGCATATGGTATTGCAAGACTGGCCACAATACAGTTTTGCACACCAGGTACAAAATTGTTTCGAATAAAAGTATGGTGAATCCAAGTGGCCTCTTTGTATTGAAGTTTTTGTATTTGTTATCCAACCTTAACCGAGAGATGGTTCTTTTCAGTGGTATGAAATCTGGTATTGAGCATTGTGGATTTTCGAGTCTTTGGTTTCTTTGATTATGTATGTTTTTGAATCTGTTGGAATGCAGGTAGATGAAAAGACGCGTCAGTCACTCTTCAAGCTGAGGCAAACATGGAAAGATATATTCCCAAACAAGAGACTGTATGCTATCGATGTACGTGTAAATATGATGGATCCTGCTTGGCCTATCACAGCTCAAGCTCCAGAGCAAGGAAATATTCATGTAAACCCAAAGTTTCTTGTGCAGGTAAATTTTACAAGCATGCCCACACCCATGCCCACACGCATGCCCACACACATGCCACCCGCCACAATGAACACACAGTATTGGCAGTCTGTAATGTTGGCTAGCTGTCCTCTTGTCTCCTCGTTTCCATCAGTCCATTAAACTTATTGTGTGTGATAAAAACATTCTAAAATGGCCACAACATTTAGGTTATTTACTTTGATATAGACATTTGGCATGTTTTCATTTTAGGACACTGAACATGCAAGTTCATTATGTAAAACCTGAACTCCTGCCATTACCTCTGTTTCCTGTACAGAGATCTATAAAAATGTTTCCAGTACTTGAAAGTACAATTTGATGATATATATCTAACATATCACCGATAATCTGTCGATGTTCACCTGTGGGCGGGGTGGTAGTCCAGCAGCTAAAGTGTTCCCTCGTCACGCTGAAGGCCTGGCTTCGATTCCTAACATGGGTTCAATATGTGAAGCCCATTTCTTTGTTCCCCCACCATGATATTGCTAAATGCGGTGTAAAACCAAACTCATTCACTCACTCACAGGTTCACCTGTAGTTGGTAGCAATTGTCAGGTTATGTGAAAGACTCCAGCTATAGAAAGATATTGTTTGTCCAATATCTTGTCTTGAGGGGTGCATTACAACACGACACATGGCAGTACATTAGCTGAGTGATCCGACTTAGTGTTTGAAATTAGAGGGATTTGTAGGGTCCTTGAGTTTTACACAGATTACACAGGATTAGTTACATCTGTAACTTCTACACATTTTGGTTTTCTTAAAGGACCCCTTGATGAAAAACCATGTCAAACACTGATATATATATAGATGTGTGGATTGCTAAATTCAGTGTGCATATTTTGTTCAAGTTTACAAAATGTTAGTCCTTTTGCATGCAGCAGGCAAAACAGTTTTTCACAATGTAATTTTAGTTCTAAATACATACATGACATTCCACATGCATAACTTAATGAGACCTCTACACATCAAATACAAAGCTCAATTTGGTTCACAGAGTGCAGAGGATAAGGCTCGATTCTCTCCCCCTGCCCCTTCCCCTCCACCCATGGATGATGCAGAAGAGTTGATGAGGCAACAACTGCAAGCCAAGGAACAAGAATTGCAGAAGCTTAAGCTAGAGCTAGAACTGGCTGAGACTAGGGCAAAGCTGGAGGAACAAAAGAAACAGGTGAGACTGATACTCAAG
>VKKT01000649.1:43741-54585 GCA_008038995.1 Haliotis laevigata | reverse complement strand
CTTAGTAAACTTACTCAATGACACAATACTTAGGTGTGTAAAATGACTGAAATACGAACATATTTGAAAGCAGTGGGTAACGCAAAATGAAATACCCACTCAACATTCATAATACCCACTCCAATAAAATACAGTGGGTACAGTACCCACATTAGCTAAATCTTATCTGGAGCTCTGGAACACAGACATACTGCTGAAACAAATACATACTCATGATATAGTCACAATTGTACAATCGACTCTGCTTGTAGCAGAGATTCCGTACGGATCTGGAAAGATTTTGTCACAACTATTTGAATGGTAATGTTGATCACGAATCATAATCTGGAATTTGAACTCATTATCGGTAGATCCTGCCATGACCAAGGGATACAACTCTGGACAGAGAATTAAACTCCTCTAAGTACTTGGTCACCCATGCTCCCAGTTATCAAGATCACATTGTTATTACAGATTTGTTCATATATCATCCCACTGTTCTTACAGACAAATATCATATACATATGAAAAACAGGAAGTACTGAACTGACATTTAACAAGTAAATGACAACCAGATAAGGTATGAATGTAACCATGGCGACACATCAAGTCTCCAAGACACAAATTAAATGTTACACTGAAGACTCACACCTGAAACATAACATCAAGTAAGAGTAATGTCCTTTCCAAGTCAAACTGTTTCACATGAAACTATTACAAGATATGAATCACAACATGAACAACACTGACTTATTTTAAAAATAATACAACACACAGGTCTAATGACATTAATAAATACAACCACTTAAACTGCTTTACAAAACCATCAATTTGTGCAAATAACCTTCTCCATTCCTCCATAACAAATCTTTCTTTGTCATAAAGATAAACTTGCTACAGAGGTTAATGATAAAGAAGATGTTCCATCAGGTTTACAAAATGGTCATTTTGAAAAGGTATTTGTATTCAGTTTGTGTTACTACAAATACATGATTCCACCTGAGAGGTTTCCGAGGGCATTACCTGAGTGCTACAAGTTAGTTGTTAGACCATTAGTCTTGTCAAGTGTTCACTGAGAAGCATATCTGGAAATAGCTTTCAACTGGAATGAAATAAATTGATTTCTATATGGTTTTTTTGTAAGAACCATGAAAGCATGTACACATGCTTAAAGTAATATGAATTAACACTGACACATAAACTTCCATGAATGTCACATTGTACAACATCGGACCAGTATGTCTACATGTGTTACAAAACATAGTTTTGCTGTCATTCTTGAAAGGATAAAAATCACAAATATATTACACCAAAATTGATGAAAGCAGAATATTGAAAAACATTTGTGGCAAATATTCCAGAATTTTGTGATAAATTAGACATTGAAATGTATACAAAAATCACTGCCCACAACACCAACAAGTGACATCTACGGTGGTCTGCACCGATGGACATCAAGTCCATTAGGTTTATTATACAACTCTTGACATATAGGTATATGCCTTACTAGGTTTCCACTAAAATGGTTCATGAAAAATCTCCATGGATACCAGTAAAGTATAATGGCTTTTAACCCCCAAACCTTTCTTAATATTTCAAGATATTACCACTCAGTAATCAACTTCCTAACTCATATGCCAAGAAAACATTTCAAGACCATTGAACCTGTTTGATATTACCTGCCAACCTGTGAAAAGGAACCGTCAAGTCTATATAAAGAAATCAACAATGAAAGTGAATAGAATCCATCACTTATACCATGGGTATTTTTGTGCAGCAGTTATGTCCTGATAATCATGATATCTCTGTGTTCCAAAACTAAATATCAAGTTATGCTTGTATTTATCAAGATGAGAATGCATAACGTGTGATTAAATGTCAATACCCAATTGGACAAGAGCCTCCACCATTAAACATTACAAAACTGGTGCAGAATGACTGAGAATTGTGCTCTTGGTTAAGAACAGAACATTGCAGTGCATTTGAGATTTACCAGTGTCTGCAGATATGTGACGATTGCTGGTTAATGTATAAACAAAGTGTGTTTTGTGTTCTACTAACATTCATCTCTATTGTCAATAAATACGTAAATATTGAATGAGTAACTTAAAAAAATATATATTCATATTGAACAACAAAAACAGGGCTCAAATATTTTCTGGGCAACTGGTCTAGCATATATAATGGAATTCAAGCACTGTCCTAAACTGCTTCAGATTATCTTATTCCTACCTATAACTGTCCTAGTGTTGATAATAAAATTCTAATATCTATGGTATTTAGCAAGAAATAATCTTGTGACAGAGTCTTAGCATCATCTAGTATACACCCCAAACAAGGTCAGTGGAAGGCTGGGTCCGGATTATGACATCAGTCGATGTCGTTTGATTGTTCCACCTCTGCCATAAATACTGTATTTACCTACGTGAAAGTAAGCATATGTCACCAAAAATAACCTGTACCTTTGACTGTATATCAGTGAATGCTCCCTGACCTATGATTTCAGCTGTAGAAGATCTTGTTTCTCCTTGCTAAACCTGAGCTTTTAGCAATATTCCAGCACTATCATGGCAGGGGACACCAGATACGTTGTACTCATGTGGGGAAATCGAACTCGGGTCTTCAGTGTGTCGAGCGAGCACATTAACCACTGGGCTACCCCACCACCCATAATAAACCTGAACACGACTACTGATATTTCATACTTTTAGTCTCACTGAGTCATCAGCAAGATGATCATTTTCAGATGCTTCCCTTTCACTGGTTAACTTTATTTTCAACTATCTCGGGAGAATATAAAGCAGTTTGTGTCCCTTACATCTGACACTGCTTATACGTTGATAGTTATTAATTAGGAACATTTCTGTTTGTATTCTTGTGTGAAATGACAAACCACATCATGACTAGGAAATCTGTATAATGAAAAACAAAGCATATTGCAATATCCATAAATATGTTTATACATGGAACATTCAACTAGCTGCAACTATTCATGCTGAAGTAGTACATACAAAATATAATACACACATAAATTTACCAGCATTCCAAATAATAATTTGTAGAATGTTGTAACGAGACCAATGAATCCATGAAAACTCTGTGATACACAGGATAATTTTCTACATATGTTCCTTTTGGCCAAGATGACAATCAAAGAGAATGAGGAACAAATGCAGCAAGACGTCTGCTTGTAACCCTATCTTCGACTTTTCCCTGGGCTCTGGCAATGTAATCATTACCCTAAACCTACAAAATAATCTTTTAATAATCCTAGCCAGAGATTATATATTTTATAAATTTCGAGGCTGGGGTACTGAAAAGTAATTCTACCAAAACTGTTACAAAGACAAAATCTTTCTTTTTTTATCTTTTAAAAACAGAGATATCTTTCAATAAAGTATTAGTACATATCGGATTATAGGTTCTGGGGCTTGAAACCAAACGAAACTCTACATATTGTAGGATTCCAGCAGAAGAACTCAAAGCAGCACACACTGAAGCCTGAAAACCATTCAGACCAACAGCTTTTGTTTTCTGCAGGTCCTTATGGCTGACAGCTTTTTCATCCCCAATCACTAAGAGTACTATTTCCATATTAAAAGATAGGGCCTACACATTCTGATCAGGACCATCAACTTTTTAGGGTTCTGGGTCCTTAGGGCCTGCAGCTTAAGAGTTAAGGGCAAACACTGGCTAGGGATAATCTGATAGGGGTAAACTGATTACTTGAAGATGTTGTCATACTATTAGTATTCAACACTGACTTGAAACAGACACATTTGTTTATTTTCCTTCAAGTTAAAAATAACACAAGTAAACAATTCCTTAAGTCGTCCTTAATTTCAGAACTATCCAGAGGAATTTAAAATTCCAATACAGAGTGCAATATCATATCTTCCCTATGTTCGTCATTCCAGAAGACTTTAGATGATCATTATCCAATCATATATCAATACATCCATGAAAGATAACATAGTAAGGCAATATAGAAAAACATCAAAAGACCCCATTGATATGCAATACATGTATGCAATTTTAAGTAACATTTTCCCCAAGTCAATACTGGTTTGTAGCTGATTACAAATTTTCTAAGTAAACACCATCGTTGAACAAAGAAACCTAAGATCGTGCCCACACAACATACTGAAATGATTCACACATGCATGTATGGGTAGACAGGCTGTTGTATGTTACATGCTGAAAGAACTCTTTTCATCAGGCATGGGGAGGGAAGATATGTTTTCATTTAAAAAATTTTATAGTAAAATTCATAATGTTTTATATGCCATGAGAGCAAGCGACTATGGTTTTATGCCACTTTTAGCAACATACCAGCAATATCATCATGGAGGACACCATTGGAAACAATTGTACCAATGGGGGAATCAAACCTGTCTTTGCATGACAAGCAAACGCATCAACCACTAGGCCGCAGCAGCACCTTTCATATATCATGAAAGCACTATGTATGATACCTTGTAGTAGAGAGTGAGTGAGTGAGTTTAGTTTTAAGCCATTGTTAACAATATTCCAGCAATATCAAAATGGGAGAAACCATAAATGGACTTCACACAATGTACCCACGTGGGTAATCAAACCCGGGCCTTCGGTGTGACGAGTGAACGCCATACCTTGTAGTATATAACAAAATAAGTGAGGATAGAAATTTAGAACATGGTTGGACTACCGTTGGTTTATGTATGATTAATCACTGCCAAAAGCTAATACTCCCTTCACTGGGGATAAACCCTCATGGCTCTGTGGAACCCATACAGAACCCGCATGTTGGAGATAGAAACAAGACACGAAGATCTCAGCTCCATTTTTCTGTCATTAACATGTAACAGGAAGGATCTGGCTTGGCTGTAGAACATACACCAGGCCTATTTTCAAATCTAGAAGCCATATATTTACACACTTCCTTTACGACGTTTCCCTAACCACTGTTAGGACTAAGAGACTTCTTCCTTCCCTTATTGTCAAACACTGACTCACACTCTTTTTGTTTTTTTGTTTGATTGTGACTTACTCAATCCAAACATCAACTGTAAAGTTCAGTCAACTCCCAAATACTGAAAGACATTGATGCATATCATATGAACACAAACCTAATCTGTGGTAGTATTAATGGCTAATCTGAGAATAATGAATCATGTACACAAATACACTCAGATCTTGTCAAATTATTACACTAAGTTGATATTTCTAATAAGCCATAAAAGTTATGCAGAACATAATATAATCGCAGTGACAATTAATGTAGTGCTCCAAAACATTGGCCAAATATAAGGCATGTTTTGGGTTTTTGGATAAAGTGACCCAAATTTTCAGCAAGGTTGAATTAAAAACACAGACAAAATGTATGTTTTTAAGGGATGAAAACTTCAAAATAGTGGAAGGGAAGTAACAGTAGAACATATAATTAAAAAACAAACCTTAAAAATACCCAGTTTTCCAACCTTATTGTTTGGGGGTAAAATAATACTGAGACCCCAGTTCAAGAAATAGGGTCCAAGAATTTATTATTCAGTCTAATATTTAACTAACCAGAAAATAATTGGAATCAGTCTTCAGTAAATTATCATCTTTAACTAACTACAACAGCACCAACATAAGCAAACATACATATCACAAATATCAATAGTATTGCAAAACGATGATCAAGAACAAACTGAAAAGAGAAAGGCCTGAGACACAGGCATATACAATATCATATACAGAGACATTACATCATATACACACAAAATTCAAAAGAAACTTCAAGCACAACATTTACCAGAAGCATAAGTACTGATGTACAACAATCACAGAGTCGTAGATACTGAAAAGCACGATGATGGGATATAAATCCATGATAAAGATACTTCACCACATCAACAAATATTGTGGTGACAAGGCAACAAAATATCTATGCAGTAGATACGAATGAGTAACAAGGCAAATAATTCTGTTTTTAACAGTGATAAAACATCTCAATATTCCATATATGCAAATCAAAACTGGAATGGCGCAACATTGATTTGTTTCAAAAGGCGACATGTAAGATGACAAGCCTGTGAAATGAGGCTGAAATCTCTATCCTTGGGTCTTGTCACAATACCATCAAGGCTACATCCGAAGGCCACTTCCTTGGATCTGACTTTTAATGACATTGTACAGTGTAAACGTTTGAGACAGACATGACATCATTCCAGAATGCTATGACAGCATCATACAAAGGATGACATCATAAGTTTCCATGACAACTGAACCCATAAGTTTTGCTGGATTGGGAAAATACAATATAAATTGAACTTGTACTGCTGAACAATGATCATAAATAATTACTTCATAATAAACGTGGCATCCATTTTGAAAAGCATTGGGCTGAGAAAATAAATACTTTTCAAGGAAAGTATTCGTATGCAGTGATAAATCCAAAGATTTCCTGGATCCAATCCCATTTAAAGATGTGTTTCACTACAGACGCTCTCCTGTTCATTTCACAATGTTGTTCAACCTTGTTAAAGTGAACTGATGATATGATGAAGCTTTCAGTAAATCACACAATCTGCTTCATTGTTGCTGACAGATCAAATCTGAACCCCACATGCACAAATATTTACTATGTGAAAACAAAAAGGAATCCCACCATCATGTTATCAATAAAAAAAGCAAAAACAATATCAATATTCAGAAAGGATGGTGTCATACATTTTGTATAAATGACAGTCATTATTGTAGTTTTGAGGGATAAACACTTTTCAGTTGGTTCACAAGACCAACCAACAGAAAGAAACGGAAATTTGGAAGAAAACAAATGAGACTTTCCATTGGTTTCTTTTAGCCAACTCTGTGTTACAAGTATGTGAAATGGAACAAATGCACTTATTATGGTTGTGAAGAAAACTTTACCATAACAGCAAAACATCTTTTGGCACCTTGCAATGTTAAGACTGATTTGTTTGTCAAATTCAGAAGTCATTCAGAAATAGGAAGTTGACAAATTTCAATTACCAGGTAATACCGCCGGTACTTTTTAACCACCCAAGTATTACCACGATGTAGACCAACTAATAAATATGAAACACCTTGTAGTAAATCACAAACATATTTAACAGTAAATAAGTAAGTAAATAAATTCATGCCAACATTACTTTACATAGACCAGTCCACACTGCCATTTATTAAGGTAGCTCGGGTCAATTGTCATTACAAGACAACTACATAACTCACAGTTTTGTGAAGCAGCATGATTAAAGAACAACACAACAATTTTCCATTATATCTTTTCCAGCATGGCCATGTGATACTTGCTGATTAATTTGTCTGCTTCAAATGTGACATAAAATGGGTATATCACACAAATGCATGATACATATCCACAATGCAATTCTTAAGAATTCTTACAATTATGAGCCTTAACTTCTAACATTCAAATAGGTTTAAATAAAAATATTCATGACTTGTTACCATGGATACTAAATAATCATGTCACTGGGAACTATGCAAAATTATTAGTTGGCAATGGTTCAAAACTATTCCATAACAGTTGTCCAAGACACAAATAATGAATTATAACAGTGTGTAATAAAACCAAATATCATCCCCTGCTCATAATCACCACATTAAATATGTCAGTATAAGGCCAGACTAATTTTATTTCTAGTTTTACGGATCTGCCTGTCATATGTTTTCAAGAATAAGAAAAATAAATAAATTAATTTTCCCCGCTCAGAAAATAAAATCCTAATGTTTTTATTGGCCAAAAATGTAAACTTACAAAAAAAGTTTTTTAAAGATTATTCTTTGCCCCATATACACTTCATAAATTGCCAAAAGTAAAATACTTTGAGTATTTAGAAGGAATATTACTTTGACTGGTGATTATATTTTTATTTTTTTGCCTCCTGCCTTTAGGTTTTCTGAGGACAAAAACGCATAAAACAAGAAATAAAATTGGTCTGGCCTAAGTGTATCAAAAACGTGCACCTGTTTTCATAACCCCAACGAAACCATTCCATGCTTCAACACCGCAAAACAACAATATCCTGGACCATTCAGTCCAAGTGATGAAGCATAACATGTGATCACATCTGCAGATGACCAGTCCTTGACAGTATCCAGAAACGGTCAGCAGTTCTAAGGAACATAAAATATTAGTCATGTTGGATCTCTGATCATCCTGGTTCTGTTAGTCCTGACTACTTTATATCAATTCTCAATTCCAGTCAGTGAAGTAATCAACACCAACACACAGGCCACTTGTCTGTTAGTCAGAGACTAATACAAGTTTTGCAGGATTATTTTCTTCTCCCAAAATCTAGAGCTGACACAACCACAACGTCAGAATGAGTTTTGAAAGTCTGATATGACTGTTTATGTCTGAACCCTGAACAGTGCATCCAAGACATTGCTACCTTAACCCTTTTATGTCACTCCACTGTTCCTTGAGGCAATTAACTAGATTGGGACCAGCATATGGGTAAAATGTTTGGACTATTTTCTTCTCCCAAAATGTAGTCAGTTGACTCAACCACAGGTTCAGAATAAGTTTTGAAATAGTCTGGTATGACAGTTTATGTCTAAACCCTGAACAGTGCACTAACACAATGTTACCAGTACCCCTTCTATGTCACTCTGCAGTTCCTTGAGAACACTTAGTAGACTGGGACCAGTGTTTGGGTGAAACACTAGCAACAATTGCAGACATATTGACAACCAGGTAGCAAACACCTTCATTGGTGATACTTAATGTTGATACATATCATTTAAGAGAATGTTACCATGAATACAAGATGTTAATGTTTATCTGACGTGCTTGACCATATGAACAGCAATGGGCCATAGTACATCAAAACCGAATATTTAAGATACACAAGATATTAATATCAGAAGCAACTGGATAGGTATTTTCCCAGTGTCCATCAGAACATTTGAGGTATCAAATGGGTTTGAAAATATACTGGCAAATATCAGTGAAATTTGATCCAGGTCAGCAGTCTGTTAAAAATAAGCCCACACCTTGGGATTCTACTAGACTAAACTAGTAAGTGTAATTCCATATATAACACATGTTAGAGCGAACTGGGCTCTTAGCATCATTTTCATCACGTTGCTTTATCATATGGTATTTTTTAAGCTGGCCTTAATATACCAAATAAACTCAAGACTAGTTACTTCAGTCATAGATTGTGTAAGGCTCTATGTGGAAAAGCAGGCTCAATACAATCAAGATTGTTGTACAACTATATATACCCATTGACCCAAGGCTAAATAAAAAGAAATAATTTCTGTTTAACCACATAACTGATTTCTGATTGAAAGCTCATTGCAAACATTTCTTTCAGGCTTAATCAATAACACCTTGTTCATCATGTTCATGGCATCGGTTCTGTGTCTCATGTTCACCCTATTCTGAAGAATTACTTAATGGAACAAAAACATGACAAATAAAATTCATATTTTTTCTACAGGAACCTTTTCCCGGCAACAGTGTGACCAGTACTTTAACGGAATTGACTAGGTAACTACAAGTGTATACATACATCATATCATTTGTATCATGATGTAGAGACTTATCTTTACAGCACTACCATAAAGTATGAATACTACCCTGCCCAAGATAACAGGCCCACTTCTCAGTTGATAACTGTCTACAGAAGGAATTCTCTCACCCTTTGACTTGTATCCATTTTGTATCCGTACATCACTACAACTTATGTATTTTTCTGTCCTGTATTAGTACCTCTTTGTCTATTTTGTATCATTTGTATCATCTACAATGAACTAATTTAGTACTGTTTCATTCATGTTGCAACCTGACACCCCTACCATTAATATATTAGCCCTGCCCATGTTAACATGCACAGTTCTCTGCCTTATCCTCAAACGAGGCATGTGTTGCAGACTGCAGGCCCCGATGTTGTGGGCTGCCTCTGAGATTGATCACCTCAGACTGGGCAGGCTCTCCAGGGGTGTAGCGGGCAAGATGGGGTGGCATCATGGGCTTTGAGTTCTTTAGTTTGTGAGCAATTGTCATAAAGATTGCATCCACATGATTTGCTTTCTCATCATCTTTAGCTGACGTTTCAAACAGCGGCATATTATGGGAATCTGCAAATTTCTGTGCCAAGTTTGTGTTGACTGCAATCTTATCTTTCATGTCACATTTATTCCCGACAAATATTCGTGGAATATCTTTGTTGAGATTGTGGCGATCACATTCTTCAATCCATCCAGGCATGTTCTCAAAGGAGCTCATTTTTGTGACATCATAGACAAATACAACTGCATGAACATTTCTGTAATAATGCTGAACCATACTCTTCCGGAATCTTTCCTGACCAGCAGTATCCCACAGTTGGAGCTGCAAAATAAAGTCATAAATGAACTACACTGATTACATCAAATACAAATTTCACAAACCTAGACATTAACTTTATCTTTAGATTGTGATGTAGTTTCATAATTTGCAATGTTTTTATTTCAAAATAAAAATACAATGTTATTAGAACATAAATAATAAAAATATGCATCTAAACAAATCTACAATTTGCCTGTCATCAAAGGTCCGGAAAATCATAAATCCCTCTTCAAATCATTTAGTGAATTTTTATATATATCATGGGACTCTCTATTATCGCGGTAGTTAATGTTGTCGCCATCGGGATTATGACTGGCTACTGACATTTAGCATTTTATATATATTTTCAGTTGACTGATGTTTAATCTTTCATTTCTGTCACAAATAATGTGACACATAGTTACAACTCGTTTAATACCATTGCGATAATTCTGATTACCTCATTTGACCTGGAAATTGAAGCAACTCTCTATAATCGCGGTATTGCTATTTTCTTACTGTGGCACGCGGTACAAGCAGA
>VKKT01000648.1:172702-189062 GCA_008038995.1 Haliotis laevigata | reverse complement strand
TACAACTCTTGCAGCCACTAGGCGCACCGAGTTATTGTGGCTTTCTCATCCTAACGAGGTTTATCAGACGAAGTATCAGACACGACTGCATTTCATTGTATTCTGCTCACATATATGAGAGTGTGATGTTTCGAACAATCCATGTAAATGACAATACTCTGTGAATAATTGCATCTTAAATTCTCTTTGGGGTTTCGGTGGGTGAGGTAAGATTCCGGGATTGGATTGAACCCCACAAAGTACTAAACGGTAAAACGTTTTAAAGATTTAAACAACCTTAACGGGGTAATGTCAAATAGAACATATGTTGAATTATGAATGTCAAATACTGGTATGAGTGAGTGCACGAGTGAGTGAGTTAATATTTAACGTCACATCGGCAATATCTCAGCCATATCGTGACGAAAACAATTTATACAATATAAAGAGAAAACATTTTGAAGATTAAAACCTGTCGACGATGGACAGTAAAAAACTAGATCATCACAGATATGGATAAAACTAGCGAGCAAAGCTAAAGCATTTCAATTAAAGAGGACAATACAGTATAAATCACGGGCTATAGATCGCCAACAACTGAAGGTAGATCATCTTACTAGGAACCATGGGGACTTACATTACTTTTGCTACCTGCATGGACCCTAGTTGGATTTACATCATCCCCTCAGCCGCTGGCGATTGTAGGGGAAAATTTAGCCGGCAGTTAAAAGAACAAAGATACTACGCTTAAAATATGGTAAATTTACATTTTACTTTGAACGTTTTGGGACTTACGTACCCTCTCAGGAGGACAATAATTTTACGCTACTTCAACCCCCTTTGAGGGTGTGAGTGCCCGAACGATGCTACGACGTAGTTAACACATTGCAGTGTCGAAGCAAAAACAAACGATGCTGGCGAGCACTACATAAACAAACGATAAACACCACGGCCTTACGAGTGAAGTGTCAATAACCATTTAAGACAAATGACCACATTATCGATAAAGTTGATAAAATGCTGTCCGCCAAAGCCTCAGCAGTAATGGCAATGCAGCAGTGGGTCTCCTGGGATTCAACGTGACAGATGCAGTAGATCAGGAAGTTACTATCCCGACCCCAAGGCCCTCAGTGACACACTGATTGGGTACACTTTCCTTATTTCCTTGTAACTATTGAAGTGTCCCTTGCCACCAGATGACTGCCCGGAGCAGACTGGACGGAGCATAAATGATAACTAACCTTGATACTGAAAGTTGGGCCGGGAGCGTCTGTTAGTTGTTGCATGGCGTGTTAATGTTCCAGGTGTTTCACGTTTATCAGAAAATAATCGAGTTTAGACAGGTCAAACAACTGGTCGAAAGCAGGATCAATACCCATGGCTTCGGGTGTCACGATAAGTACCAGCTCAAACCATTCAATGTTTTAATCGATCTTTAAAGCATCAGTTTTAGGGACTTGTGACGCTCTACTCATCCTTGAAAGACGACTGTTCCTTGGTCCCCCTTTACAAGACAAGTGTCAAAATTACAAAACGTTCGACAATGCATCATGTTGACCACCATCATAAGAGATAAATATTTCAATATCAGAACAGTAAAGGACCTTTTTATTAAAGTTAATTATCATTTAATCATTGATTTTTTTAAAGGGATAGATTTGTTAAATGAATTGTGATATATGTTTT
Organism: Haliotis laevigata; assembly: GCA_008038995.1. Lineage (NCBI taxonomy): Eukaryota > Metazoa > Mollusca > Gastropoda > Lepetellida > Haliotidae > Haliotis > Haliotis laevigata. The sequence goes on along the minus strand of VKKT01000648.1, from coordinate 187,397 downwards.
GTAAATAGGTAAAGGTTTATAATTGGTAGTTCAGATCATCAACTTAGATTGTTAGTGGCTGCACCTCAAAGGGGTTCAAGTAGCGTCCTGAGAGGGTACGTAAGTCCCAAAAACTTTCAAAGTAACATTTTCACGTACCAAGTTTTTAAACGTAGTATTTTTTGTTATTTTAAATTTCGTCTAAATTATCCTACAATCTTCAGCGGCTGAAGGGATGGTGTAAATCCAGTTAGGCTCCATGCAGGTAGCAAACGTAATGTAAGTCCCCATGGGCCCTAGTATGGTGATCTACCTTCAGATGCTGGCGATCTATAGCTCGTGTTTTATATTGTATTGTCTTCTTTAATTACACTGTTTTAGTTTGAGATGCTAGTTTTATGTACATATCTGTGGTACTCTAGTATTTTTACCGTCCATCGTCGACAGGTTTCACTCTTCACAATGTTTTTATTTTGGTATTATATAATTGTTTTCATCAAGATATGGCTGAGATATTGCCGATGTGACGTTAAATATTAACTCACTTACTCACGATATGGCTGAAATACTGCCGATGTGACTTAAAATCTTAACTCACTCACTACAGACCGCCGCCATATAGCTGGAATATTGCGGAGTGCGGCGTACAACTAAACTCACTCATTCACTCATGTTGACCATATAATGCTGTGTCAACATTGCTGAAAAGTTAGCATTATTATTCAAAGCGCGACCATGTGAAAAGCCCTTTTTTCAACATGCATACCAAGTAGAAATGTATAGCCCTTACAGTTTTTATAAGCTCCATAATTTAACTCATTGCAAGATAATTTCGCTATGTATAGTTCTGTAACCATCAGGTGTATTTTGAAAGTGTGTGTCCTGTTGATTGGTAGAAAGCAGCAGGTATCCCATCTTAAAGCATCATGGAACAAGCACTTTGAAAGTATCCCTGCAACTACCACAGACAGGATATGGGCTTATAACTGTGTGACCTCCAAGTGTACTTCAGCACGTTGCATAAATCCGACTACCCACTCCGCTGATCAAAGACGGTCAGCTATAACTGACATTAGCCGACTCGCCACCACACTGACCACATTAAGGGGTCGGAGAACCAGACAAATGAGAAATTGGCTTCATGTTGTGCGCAAATTGGTGTCGGAAGTTGCCTGCAGCGACGCACCTTGCCGAGCACCTTGGTAGCTAGAGACTCGTAAATAGCAGCTCTGACTGCAGACAAATTAAAAGATGCAATAACTTGTGCTAATGTCTTGATTTGCGATAACCTCGTGTGATCTTTCTCCCTTATAAACGGGGGCGGAGTTCAGAGTGTAACAGCGAGGTCAATGGTGGAAATGGTGAAGGGCTTAGCAGTTTATAGTTCCGGCAGTAGTTACTTTAATCTTAACGCACATTCATTAGTCATTCAGTGAAGTAAGTCTTGTTATGCTACATAGTGTGAGGGTGTTGTCATGTTGCAACCAAAGCACAGACGTGAAACCATTTCAGGTTTAACCAACGGCTCTTTAAACTCAAGTAATTCGAAGTCGCATGAACACGTTATCTTTGATAAATGAATCAGTGGGATAGCAGTGTCTACGTCGTAGAAATCATGACACATGACATGTTGAGATGTATATACGGTTTCCAATCTTACGGCGATATGTACAATTCTGTCTATCGGAATTATGCATAGTCTTACTCAAGAGGTATTACATCAGTTATCACATTTATGGTTTCAGCAAAGCTTTCAAATAGATGGAAGGTATTCCAAATCTGATGCATCAGTATGAAAATGATTCCATGGGCATATCTTCCCGTGTTATATTCTGTTTGTTTGGTGGATTTATTTTGTATTGTGTTGTATTGAGTGAACTCTTACCTTGTCTTTGCATGTCTTTGTGATGGGTGCCGGATAGCACTCCTCCAAGTCTGATTTAGCATTAAGGGCCTTCTATGAACATTAACTCATGGGATGATAAGTCTTACGTCATAATAAAAAGCATACAACCATATTTGTCTAGGAGAACTGAGACTGTCTTAAAAACAGGGTGAACTATTGTCTCTTCGTCGTCAATATAATCATCAACAAATAAGTAGTCATTAAATGTGACGTTAACAAGACAGAAATCGCAATTTAACTCACCCTGAAAGAAGAAAGGTATAAACCCTGAAAGTAACCAACATAGATTTACTACATAGATGAACACTTGATAAGTGATAACATATTTTATTAAGGATAACAGGGGACAGGTGTCCTGTATAAAGACATTGCACAGGAAATGACAAAGCTCAAGGTCTTTCGATCTTAATATGTTTTACTTGTCTACCGTTAACGTTAAGCACTACAAGGCACCTCCTGCCCATAGATGATATAAGAGTATGGATGACACACTGGAAAATATTGACTTGGCTAATGTGGTAGGTGATTATTGCGTTTTGATTCCAACAATGACATAATCAATTCGGTAGCAAGTGACCACACGTTCTTGCGTATATATTATGTTTAGTTTGTCCTTTGTCTTTCATAACTGTATTTCAGTGTTACCTATGTCTTCAGGTGTTTGCGGTGTTTCTATAACCTAGCCGATGGGTTCTTCATTTTCATTAAATATTATGTTAAATTGTGTTTGATCATAAAACTAAACTCATTCCCTGATGTGAACAGCCATAACCTTATACAAGGTTAACAGTTTAATAAGGCTTTAAAGAGATTGGACAGAGGTCATGAGTTAAAACGTTTTCATCATATCTGGATTGAGCCGGAGCTTAATATTCGTCGTTTTATCACAACAGGGAAAGTTATTTATCTCTTCTGCTGTGCGAAGTTGGAAGACCAATACAAAATAGCCAACAGGCAGGTTTTGCAAACATAGTGACTTTTCAATTTGGTATACGACACTAAGGTCCATCAACATCAGTTAAATAAATACCCCCAGGCCTGAGTTGTCTCGCTAGGAAATATCGCCGACAGACCATATGAGTCATGGGAGACTTTCCAGACTTGCAACACTCATTATAACAAGGGTATTTCTCCCACACATACATCAAGACACCAAGCAATGCCTACAGTTTAACTTTCGCGATGTGTTCTAAATCACATCGTTAGACAATCAAGGGATTACACACAAATTACAAACTCACACAGACACCCATACACACACAGACACACACATACAGCCCATACACAACATACATGCATGCACACGCACACACATCCTTTTCATGCAGTTTTGTTCTACTACTAGTCAACCGCTGTAGCTGAGTCTACAACCTGCCCATTACTTCAGATGTTAAACCAAACCACTATAGCACGCACTTAGGTCAGTTTTAAGGATATGAATACATAAATACTATAGCTGTGGTTAAAGAGGCCTACAGACTGCCCATGCAATGTAAATGATATGTCAAAAATCATGTCAGGGACTCAGTCTAGCTTGAACAATCTTGTTGTCATTTTGACATCCAGATATAAGACTTGTGAAGTCTTTGTTCATTATTGGATTGAAACAGTTGATCGACTTTAAGAGACACACCTGCATCCGTCACAATTTTGAAAGGAAGGCTTCTTCGTAACAATTCAACGAGCTGACATCTTTCTTTGATAATGCCTCTTTAAATCACTGTCCAAACAATTCACAAGAGCAGAGTTCGGATTAAACATATTCGACTAACATACTTCATCAATATTATCTAATGCTTAACAACTGAAAAACGGACAGCGCTGTAACGTACGAACAGGATTATTCACAATTTGATTCATATCAGTCTGATAATTACCAGTTTAAAGCCCTGCAAATCAAGGGATTGTTCTCAAGGCAGAAACTGTCAGTTGCAAATTTGGCGAAATAATGCACGTCCATATCTTCATCTTCCGTTGTTATCTCACAAATGAACCACTCCATCTTTCTCCTCATCTGACAGTCACGCCTGCATGGATCCATATGTCAGAGGCTAGACAGACAATATCTCCCCGTGTAGCTGACGGCCCAAACTCCTACAAGTTAGCACTGCCAACATGTCCTCAAGGAACTGTTTAACAAAGTGATTGCTTATCTGTGCGGTAGGTTAAACGACGATCTCAGGCAAGCCTAATGAAGCGACCAAGTTTATTAAGAGCCATTACGTGTTTCCTGCTTTGAGTAGCATGCGTAGCGATTCATCCCGATCATATTGCTCTCTCAAAGACATGATATGTTCCTCATGCGTGGTTTATGGTTTATGTGCTATACTAGACACGACACATTTTAAATGACTCCAAGTGGATATACCTGTATGTGTGAGGGAATGTGTTCCTGTGTGTACGTGAATGTAACTGAATGAACGAATGAGTGTGTGGGAAGGAAAGGTAAGTCACAATAGAAGTGGAATATATAAGAAAAGCAAGATTTATGGATGTCAACTTCTTTATTGTGAATAACATGACGTTTCGGTTTGCATGCTTGCTCCTTCATCATTCACCCGAAAAAGGAGCACGCATACACTCCGAATATCATGTTATTCTCAATAAAGTAGCTGACATCCATAAATCTTGCTTTTCTTAAGTAACAATACTCAGTAAAAATGCAAGAATTGTATGCTCTTGTATTATCCGTATATCCGTGGATATCCAAGACATATTCGATGAGTGACAAGTCCGGACTGAGTGCTGGCAATTGTAGGATGGCTACGTCCTCTATTGCAGTCGGTAAGAATACTCATTACATATACGAGAGCTGTGTGGCCCTGTATTATTATCATTCGGAAACACAAAACGACGCCCATGTCGGCGCGCAAATGGCACCACGTGTGTCTCCTCGTTTCAGCGTATAATTAAAATGTTATCAAGACACTTTCACGTGTACATCCTGATAAATTCCTGCGATACACAATAAACTATAATAATAATTCACTCAGGCGTCTTTTCACGAAAATCACAACATGCTATAAATGGAATAGTCATTTTCTAAATTCATTTACAATCATACAAATAATATCACTCCCAAAACTGAATATCCCTACTTTTTCAATAGTATCGAAACAGAGAGTGAGAGGGGTTATTCCTAAGAATAACCCAAGAGAGACAAAGTGAACGAATGAGTGGGTGAGTGAAGTGGGTTTTGCATATCATCGCAAGGAAGTGCATCTTCCTATAATTAGAAGACAAGTCCGTGCCAATCAATCAGATAAAGAGTAGGGGGATGTTTTAGGTATTGATCATATCCACGACTCACGAAGAAACGTTGTTGAAGGAAAACAAGTACATGATATGTTTGATTTACATCCTGTAACCATGACGTGGCCAACCAACACTAACACCATTGCTGAATGTTCATAGGTGACGATGGTCTTCAGATGTATTGCGTTCAATATCCGCACCACGACCTAAAGCAATGGGATGACGAGAAAGATAAATCGCCGTTACTACAGACAAAGTCTGTAGGCTCTGTGCAGGAGCAATCGCCAGGGAATAAGAGTACTTCTTTGCGACTATTCTCACAGGATTACCTTTGCTAATATCCTCCAAAGGCTCAGACGTCACGCAACTGGATTGGAAGTATTACTTCTTACTGCCAGATTCAGACTGAAGGTATAATTACTCAACTCGCAAATTAGTATTTGAATATGTCTCTGATTTGTGGGGTGTTTTACCTTTCAGTCATGTATATTGTAGGGGACGGTTTCTGTAGACTGGATAGTGAATTCTTATAGCAATAGATGCTTGTGATATAATGTAAGGCAAATCTATATAGCGAAACCCTTTTTATAAAACACAAATGACAGACTGGTGGTTTTGGCAGTCACCAAAACGTAATACCAATTCCTTAGTTTTTGTAATAACTCTCAGGTAATTTCAGTTTGAGTGGAAGTGAAACTGCCGTCACTCCGTGTTTTTGAATTGAACTGGCTGCATGCAATAAATCGTAGAGCGAAGTGCTGTACACGAATTTATCTCCAGGGGCATACGACTACTTCTGTTCAACTATTCTGTCAGAATGACTCTTTCAAATGTCCTTTGAGTCATCTGAGGCCACACAACCGGAGCGAAAGTAGAGCTTCTTTCAATCGGACTCAGAATGTAGGTTTAATGACTCAACTATCACATAGGAAATTGTCAGTATATAATTATTATGCCTACTCCAAGTGGCGGTTAAATATAATGGCTGGTTCGCTCATATATGACGGTTATATAATTCACGAAAAATCTGTCAATAGAAATCCTTTCTAGAAAACGCTTTATAAGACAGGCCGGTTGTCTCGGCATATGCAACACTCGTTTTCTCCGTTATATAAAATGCTGTAATAACTTTCCGTTGAATTTGGTTTGAGCAATTGGCACCCTGTCGTTGCCATGATTTCTCAAATCCAACTAGTTGCATGACTGGAACATATTTCCAGGTTATTCCCATGTCAGGAAGAATATTGTCTTCGTTGCTATTCTGAGTTAAATCTGTCTGCGAAACAGGAACACCGTCATTATATTTTTCTCAGTAATAGTTTCTGTCAGGAATATATATGTCCCATCGTCATGCCTTTCTCAGATATATGGCGGCAGTTTTGTAACAATATCTTCATGGTTATTCCAGGTAATATCAGGTAGTTGATGGATTATAGATTTAAGATATTGCATTTTATGTTAGCATGGGCTGTACTGATGCATTTTGGGTGCTCTGGACCCGAACTCCCGTCAAAACATCTATGGAAATCAGCACTTTGGCAGCAAAGCAAAAAACATTATGCATGTGTGCCCACTAGCCCACTTAAACAAAGAAAAACAATTGACATTACACTTGAGTAAATTAAGTCAACACATTTCATATTGAAAAGAAGTGTTACAACATTACATGCTTTGACAACATTTTACCTATCACAACTCTTCTCACGCATTTACCTTCGCCAGAACGTGTTTCAGAAACATTGACAAACACTTTCTAGCAAAAACTATATCGTAAAGGATTAACTACAGCGAGTTTTCTTTTTCTCTTCCTGTTTTTAAATTGCTGTTCCTTGTTTCGATATTATCTCGGATTTACGCTGACCTGTTCACAGTACGGAATGCCAATAAATGATTAATCGTTGACGGCATTTTAACACATTTGTATCAGTGGTTCTAAGCGCCCTTGTCTTGGCATAAGAATAATTTCGGCACGTAAAAAATCCTCCATCGATCTGTCCCTTCATGTATTCACTTTCCGTGCTATAAACGTTTTCGTTTTCAATTTGGTGACATGAGACCATGCAATATTTCCTTAAGGTTCGCTAGATATGGTACTAACTAATGAAATGCTAACAAATTATTCATGTCTTTGGTTGTTTAAGTTGTATAACATTCAGGCTTCAACATTCACAATTGAAAGGTAAATTTCGGTTCTTATCACAGTCTTAAATAACAAGCTTAATATCTGGGGCCATGAACAACTGCACGTTTATATTGTCTTGTGATATCGTAAAATAGCCATGTTAGTTAATCCCGTCACGCCCCAAAACCGTCTTCGGACCCCGTCAGGATGTTACTTCATTATTACCATGGCAACATGAACACATTATTAGTATTAGTAATAAATAACAATTTATCACCAATTCGTCCAATTTCACAGACAGTTGACAATTTGGTACCCAAACTCATATTACATTTAAATAGATGTACAAACCATTGTATTTTCTCTTTCTCAACCCCATAATCTATCAATACCCAGGTCTCGCTGAAAAGTGGTCAACGGATTCGACTTACTTCGATTTTCTCCTAACATAAGCTGGCACACCTAGGTATACGATACTGTTCGATAACCCACCTACACCAACACCATGTACTACTATATACATACAATCATATTCTCACTCACCCACTCAAGACTCATCACATCTTACACATTCCGATACCCACATTATCCATCTACATTACAATTGCTTGCTTTTAATAGAATTCATGTGAAACGTCAAGCACGCCAGTGACAAAATTTCCTTCAGCATTTTGCCCCAGTGGCTCACAAATGAAGAATAAATGTATTTCTGATTTACAACACAGTGTCAATAAAGCATCCCCAGACGCCATTTCCCAAATAAGTCGAGGAGTTTACGGAAACGTAATACTTTGTTTTCTTCGGAGGATTATGTTGGTCGAAATTATATTGTCATTAAAATCCTCCAGACAGAGAAATAAAAAACAAAGCGATATTCTAGGAATGTCAAAAACTGTGTACACAATCAGACTGCTGTGTTAAAGGGATAATGTGTGGCAGACACAAGTTCTGAATAGTTTTTTTTATCTAATTCAGGTGTTTTTATGTTCTAGTATGTGAAAGTTGTTAGGACAGTAGTTTTCAACTTCTCCTTGCTATGCTTTTAGAGCAGTCTATAAAGGTAAAGGGGTTTTAGTTTAGTCCATGTTTAAGTCATTGTCTCCTCTTTGTTCTAACCCAAGCCTTGTTTTCATTGGTCGGTTTAAACTGTGCACTTTTTCATCCATCTTGCACTTGACAAGACACTGACTTACAGACYGGTCTAATCTTTGTCTAATTGGAACAGAGAATTTTCATTGTTTAAGGTTAGTTATATATATTACTAACTATATATTATATATGCATATAATATAATTATGTAGTCTAAGCTATGTTTCATCATACTTTAACACCTTTAATATATTTATATTTGGTATGGTGATCATATCACCATAGACATGAAATCAGTAGGGCTAAATATTCTGACATGTTCTAATCTGTCTGTGTGAATGTTTAGTGAGTGAATGCCTTATCTTAATTAATGTATGATGATGATTATTTGCTGTGCAAAACACTTCACTCAGTGTTCAATCATTTCATGTGTTTTCAGTCTCCAGAGTGATACTTTATATGTATTGGTGGCTATAAATTCGCTTTCATGTGTTCCTGTATATGTGAACACAGTCACTGTACTATTGTGGCGGCTTCCCAGGAGAATTAACACCCCAGTGTCACCCACAGGGTACGGGTAATTTGAATATTAATTATTATTCTCTGTATATATTGTAAATAATATATTATGACAGATATGTACCACTGATTGCAATTCATATCATTGGTATCACAAAGTGGTAATTAATTATTATATTGAGAACATGCAATGTCATTTTTTAGCAATATTAATCCATGTTCATTGTATACCTCATGCATAGTACACATACATTGAGTTATCGCCCCTTCATGAATTATTTATGTAATCCAGACAATACACATTCAGTCTCCAGAGTGATGCTTTATATGTTTTGGGTTTCATGTATAACAGGTGGCTATACATTTGCTTTCATGTGTTCCTGTATAAATGAACACAGTCATTTTACTATTGTGGCGGCTTCCCCAGGAGAATTAACACCCCAGTGTCACCCACAGGGTACGGATAATTTGAATCTTAATTATTATTCTCTGTATATATNNNGTAAATAATATATTATGACAGATATGTACCACTGATTGCAATTCATATCATTGGTATCACAAAGTAGTAATTAATTATTGTATTGAGAACATGCAATGTAATTTATAGCAATATTAATCCATGTTCATTGTATACCTCATATATAGTACACATACATTGAGTTATCACCCCTTCATGGATTATTTATGTAATCCAGACAATGATTTTCTGCCTCATTGACAAAGATATGTATATGCGAATGTGAATATGTACTTGAAAGTTGCATGTGAAAGATGTATGTTTTTATGATATTATCTTGTGTTATTGTTTTGTGTATTGCAGGGTGTCGTTACCTCTCTTACTGCCTATGCGAATAAACCCTCACACCCGTAAACTGTGTTTGGACGTCATTTATACCCATCACAACCCGGCTTTAATCCCCATTAGACTTCATTTAAAGTGATAGGCAGGCATAACAGTATCTACTTTCACCTTTTATATTTTCAAATTACCTTAAGCTGGCTTATGCACAGTATGTTACCACAATAGGGTTAAATGTGTTTGTTCGTTCTTAAACGTTTAGATGGATCAATTTGTTATGTTAATCAGTCCAATTCAAGTTATGACCACTATCTTTGTTTCAACATAAATAGATACCTGTTTTTGAAAGGTCATCCTATTTGCCGTCTTTTCCAAACGAATTACCGTAATTGCAACAATCAGATGATACAAGTGATAGTTTTCAGTGAGCGAATTGGATATATTTCTGAAGCTGAAATACCACTCTCTAAAAGAAAAGTCCAATTCAAGCAGCTGTTTCCATGGCAGGTTCTAGGAAACTGTAAACATTCACTTCCACAAGCCCCGAAGCTCAGATAAGTCTGTAGAAGAAGCCGGATGCCATTTAACAATAGCAGCTGTGGGTATATTTAATGAAGAGTTTTCTAAACTTAAAATATACCGTCAGAAAACATTTTTCTTAAACTTTCTTCACACGTATTTATAGCTGTCTCCGGTGAATCCACGATTTGATAGTGTGTATACCTCTATATTCGTCTGGTAGAATTTTATCAATAACAGTAGATAGGAAACTGTCCTGAGAATCTATCTCAAATATCGGTTTGTACAATATACTCTCTGTAAGTATAATGTTAACTGGACATACTGATTTCATTTCACAGTGATGACACAGAGTAGGTATAGATGTAATTCCGTGTAACTTCCATGACTGACTGACTGAGTTTGGTTTGATGCCGCTTTTAGTAATATTCCAGCAATATCATGGCGGGGGACACCAAAAAAGGGCTTCACACGGTGTACCCATGTGGGGATTCGAACCCGGGTCTTCGGCGTGACGAGCCAACGCTTTCACCACAATACTACCCCACCGCCCCGTAACTTCCATGAACACATACTTATGATATACACACAGTTGGATTCCTACGATGATTACGACTGTGATTATTATTATGATCAACTCTAATTATGGAAATGGTTCTATTTAGTGGTGGTAAAACTCTAATATGTTTTGTCGCAGTGATGCAAACATGTAGTTAGAGAAAACACCATTTGCTTCATAGTGTTGTCTTCGTACAATGAATATACGCCCTATTTGGCCTAAAAGTTGACTGGTGTGTATGACGTCGGTACTTCCTGCGTCCTCAGGCTTCAACTACCATATTCTTGTAAAATGAGTGTTGTGGTATATTCGATTTAAATTGACACAATGACCTAGCTCATTTTGCTTTTACATTGTTGTAAATGGCTTGCCTCCAGTTTACACATGGTGACCATATTCATCAAAAAAGATATGCCGTAAAGACCGAGGTCGGAAATCATTTGCACTTCCATAAAATGAAATACATTAACCCAATTCATTTTCTTGTCCATTATTTGTGAACTTAAAGGAGAACGTACAGGAAAACACGTTAAAAGGATATAAATCGTCAGACTTCAGTTGTTAAACAACAGCCAACCAACCAACTATCAACCTGGGACTGATGATAACTGATGCGGACAACGAAAAGCAACTCCGTCCAGAGAATTAAGGCGTCATGATCCACCGAAGTACGATACACAATGGTCATCTGGTAAATTAAGCTCGTGTGTTCTCCAGTTTTCGATTATCTCCTGGATGTAGCAGTGTACTTAGTATCGCCTTCATACTCAATAGCGCGGGGTCATCGGACATTGGCACCGTAGCTGAGGAACCTTAAGTACCAAAAGAAGAGTTTCTGCAGCCATCTCTGTCGACTCTACCACAATGTTAAGATGGTCTGTTTTTCGATTTATGGTATTTCAGGTGTATAATGGTGTCAATGTTTCCACTTAACAAATACTTTTCTTCCATTAAATCCACATTAACCGACTAATCTCCCCCCATTTGACTGACGTTACATTATCTTAAAGTCCTGTAATGAATTTAACACCCTATTGGTAGCGTGATTTGTACTTTTGGCGGGATACGGAGAAAATGGACCTCTGCGAAAACGGACCCCCCCCCAAAACAAGAAAACGGTCACTGCGCTGGAGAAAACGGCCTCTGTGCCTAGAGAAAACGGCCAACATTGTTGCACCAAGAGCAAAGGAGGTTATATTCATCCTAAATAATAGAATCATCATCCCATAATTGTAACGTCGACGCCACACAAATATCATTATGTTGCTGTAGTGATCTCATAGTTAATATTCAAATACCTTGCCGTAAGAAATGAAACAGTCACAAAATAACAGTTTTCGTCTTATATTGGATATATAAAGATTACGAAACGAGTGGGTGTTGAATATGGAATATATTCCAACGAAACAATTTTATACGTCGGGATTTATTAAAAATTCAAAACGTTTAAAAATATTGAGTTGAAATATTTTCCATATCTATAAAGAAGACAATGCGAGATGTAAACAAAACAAAAGGGAGATAACTCTGTCACGACTACTTTATAGATGAAAATACATATTTAAAAACTTAATTAAAACATCTACTATTTCCCAGGACACCGAAACTGAATTGTTATTATGCACAAACCTAATGTTTTGTTTGGTTGCCATTTTAGGCCAAAAACTGCTTGAATGGAGTTATAATGTTAATTTGAAATATCGAGGAGGCAACAGAAAGTTCGACACTATCGTCGTGTAACCTAGTGTGGTTACACAACACTCGTAGGATAGCTTTCAACTGGTTACACAACACTTGTTTCCAATAACCAAAACTATCTCATAAAGATATTCAGAACACGTGTGTAATAAGTCGATGTATAATGCTTCAGTTACATGACAATAGCAATGGTCAATGGTGAAAGTGAAAACTTCATTAGTGAATTGGTAATTACTCCGACAATGCCAGTGTGTTTCTGTTTGTGATTGTGTGTGGGTGTCGGTTTAGTGATGTTAACGTCCATTCGTTTGATGTCGTCTTACAAGTGCGACCAAATACCTCACGGAAACAGCAACCAGGGCATATTCGAGCAATTATCCTCACCACAGAGAGCAAACACGGACGTTGTGTCTCAGAGCTCAGCTTATTGAACTGACAGTCTGTTTTGGAAGATGTGTAATGTTTGTTAACTTGTCAAACATGCCACTCACCTAACCTACACAAAGGATAAGAACTTCATTAAACCGAACAAATATTATATGGTGTACCAAATATACTGCCAACCCAGAGTTATGCTTATACACTTCATTTGATATGACCACACAGCTTGGTTTTCATGTGTGGTGGAACAGGGCAGATACGTTCGTCAAAGGTTACATATTCTCAAATATACACGACATTTGATATAATTGTGTGCTATACTGTCATGTATGACGAAACATGTTGTGGCAGCATTTGAAAATAAATGCTTTGCAGGTTGAAATAAGTATTACCCGAAAACATTCATCTGCTTAGAAGCAAAAATATAACAACATATTCTTTGTATCAACTCTATATCTTACCATTGAAGTGCATTCCCCATTAAAGAACGTTGTTAACATTGAGACTTCTGAGAAAAAACATGCAATAATGACTGGAATGATACGTGTATGCCTGTGTATACCTTGCAGATCCACAGGTCTCTAATCTCTATCAAATCTAAGTGTTTGTGAGCACCTTTAACAAATTCTTTTACGATTTAGACAAGGTGGGCGTTTGATTGAAGTTCGTCATTCAGAAGCTATGTTCAACCTCAATCGAGCAAATCCTCTCAATCCCTCACATACTAACCTTGTTATTGTAGCCCAATGAGGTTAGAAAGTTCGCTTGCTTGGGAGGACAGCCATATTCCACACCACTCTTTACATCATTAGGCACGAAGCCTTGTGGTTTCTTAGTTGGTATTATGGTCAATTATTAGTGTACGTTGCAAAAGAACATGTACATATGCTGAGATACTAGGTGTGTAGTACTTCAAAGAGATGGTTCTCCGAATGCCAAGACACTTGGTGCTAATCTCCTCTTCCTCAGTTAGCTGGTTTATTGGAATGCACTACCAATCCCATCCATTTGCCAATATACAGTGTCACAGCCTGGTGCGCTAAAGTGACTAATGTCATCTACATGTGTCTCTGTAATTTGTTCAGGTTCTATGTGACAATGTGTGTCTTGTAAGTCAACATTCTGTAATATCCAGGGTAACTGTAATGTCAAGCATGGAAGGCAGCTAATGTGTTTTAAATAGGAAGAAGGTTGTTCCTTAAGTGTTGAACACTTTGATCACTGTACGCCTGAAATGAATCTCAGACCGACTTCACAGTAAGTGCAGTATATAGAAATAGATACACAGACACTTCTAATAGTTCTTAAGGTCGGTTTGCTGCGGTGTGATTGGCGGATTACACCGCACTGCTGCTTGCTCAGGAGATACCAGGTGCATAGCTACATCCGGGACAGCGTAACTGAACTGCATACCTGAAATGACAAGTGTACATGAAAATAAACATTTTTGTCCTCCCATTTGTAATCATGAATCGTTTTTAACATTGAGGAATAAAACCCCAAAGACTACAGATATCACACGTAACTTAGTTATGTTTTGCATTGTATCGATTCATAGTGTGCACGTTTACAAAAAAGCCTATTTCTATAATAAACACACCATAGCTTATGTGGCTTGTAATATGGCGTCAATGGACCAATTCATTAACCACGATCTCATTAGACATTATAACACCCATTTCACATGGTGTAAGAACTAGTGGTGGTCCGATTAATTGAAATAATCGAATATTGGTTGCAGTGACTAAACGACTAAGCAATCGATCATGTTTTCTCATAATCGAACACAAACAATTCTGGAACGCTTGTTTTCATAAACAATATTTTTCACAAGGTTGGTTTTGTCTGTTACATTTCATAAGCACT
>VKKT01000647.1:23956-34170 GCA_008038995.1 Haliotis laevigata | reverse complement strand
GGCTCGGAGTCAGTATAATGTGTCTGAGTGGGGTATTCATGCTTCACTGCGGCATGGTAGCTTAGTTGGCTAGCTCTATAAAACCAGCTTCAGTCTGGGCTAGTACAAGCAGCCGCACATACACCTCCACACGCATGCACGTCGTCATATGAGCAAAATATTCTCAAGCACGACGTTAAACCCAATTTNNNNTCACCTCACCTCACCTCACCTTTGCTCCGAATAACAATCCATACTGGCACATGCATCAAAAATAGACGTTAGCGTAAACAAACAAAACTTGCGTTAGCATTTGTGGTAGATTATGCAATGAAACATACCAACAGGAAGCCGATATTGTGCTACCTCAAACCCCATTATCAATATGATTCAGTTTCAGATGTCAGATTGCATACAGTATAAATGACAATTTCTCTGTAGGTCAAAAGTAAATAGAAACATAGGACTGCAGTTGGTCTGGAAAAAGGGAGAAAGATTCATAAAAGGAGATGGTTATAGCGAATAAAAAGAGATAAAGAGAAAATATTACAAATACACTTAACTTGTAGGAAGAGGCAAACCGGCAAATTGAAATGTTTTTCTATTGGGTTAAAAATAATGATAATAGCGTTGGCACAAACACAGCATCGTAAGTTGCATGATGGCACGACTAGATCTTTCGCTACACTTGTTCTGTGGATTCCATGAAAAATGCTGATAATCAAATCCTTTGGAATAGGCCCACATACAGCCTAAGACGTAACCAAGCCACAAAACCTGGCCATGTCCTTTCTGATAAATCCAAGGAAACTAGTATATCAATAAATTCTCCGACCCTCCAAATGTAATTGACAATATTCAGGATACGCATGGCAGGTATGCGGAAGTCTCTTACTATGTGTCACGCTTGCATCACAAGAACCAAGTTATCCGATTCCCCATGTTCTCGTAACCTCCATGATAGTACCACCCAATATGTTGACTCAAACTGGGATAATATCCCACAAACACAGACCTTCTGACAATATTGGTAAAGCAGGGTCTCCACATTGTCAAAAAGGTTCTTGGAAGGTTCGACTTCATAGGAGGAGACACATTCTCTGTTTTGGCTGCGTGTCGAGGGAGGCATGAGCCCTGAGCTCACGATGAGCCTAACCAGCGTGACTGTGTCAGAATAACGTTTTTCGTACTGCCGTGTTGAGAAAACTGTAGTGCACATACTGTAAGTATGAAACACGAAACACATAGCTTTTGAAACACTGTGTGAAGCATGTGCTTTACATATTCATCCCATAATGCTAGGGGATGACCGCCTACGGTGTTTAACTTGCCCTGTGATTTTAAGTGGTGCTTAATTAATGATCATGTGCATGTATTGTACGATTATCAAATCCGAGCATAGGTCATTTCCCCACGTTGACAATTCCAATGATGTTTCTACACAGGGCAACTGGCCTCTCGGACATTACTTTACTTTGACATTTTCCCTCGAGATGTCATACTGAATATTATGTAAATACGATGTAAATTTGTTCATAGTATGACAAATTATAACATTTGAAATTTGTGAAGACATAAAGTTTAAATTTTCTCATACAATACACGAAGTCAGGTTTTGTTCAGAACACTGTGTCATCACTGACCGGTTAAGTTAAATGTGTTGATATTTAGTGTATTTAATAATCGATCCTTAAGATCTATATAGATAGCCATTCCTAATGCATAGTGACACTCAATCCTATAACAGTCAGACCACATGCGTTTGGCAGTCCATTCCAGCATCCTCCCATAATAAGTGGTTGCAGAGGAGAATACATGTTAGTATGATGCCACGACGACTCTGTGGAAACATGTTTGAAATAAATATCTCATAGGCGTCTTCAAAATGCAGACAGAAAAATGTTCTTATCACCGAAAGCTTGGTATAACTACACATACGCAAAACCACTATCAAATAACATTTGTCTCAAATGCGAAGCCCAATTAACTTTACCATTCTCACGGGATATTCTAAACATAACATAACATTGGAAGGGGTATCGACTTACATTCATTCGCTGAAGCTTAATCCAGTACTTAATTACCCTATTTGCCTTTTTCATAAACACACCATGACATCCAGTTTCACCAAAAATAACTTTATCTGCTGTAACTTCATCCACACCGAGAAAACGTTTAACCAAGCATGTTATATCATTTCAATTTTGTCATGACATTTAATACCCAATACATCAATATAGGGGCGATTGTAATGTCAACTGTGTTACAAGCAATCGAGAGTCTCTGTTATAACTGTCATCTCGTAACGTAACACATGAGTAGCATAACGTTGCTGTCCAGAAATGTGCATTTGAGTAAATAAAATGAAATCCCAACAGTGGATGATATTAATACAAACAAGTGTTCATATGTGACACAAGCCTCAGGTCATAAATGACCCACCCCCAGGCCACCCCATCCCCCAATTAGAACAGTGATATAAACAGAAAGGTGTCGGAACGTTGATACATCTACAGGGTCAGCAATGCCTAGTTGTCTGATGGTACATTAAATAACTGACTACACAAAAACAACAAAATGTATGCAATATGTTCATTTTTATTCTTGTACGTGAGAAATGCCAACACTGTATTTTGTGGAAAATTGTTTATTGAAAAAGTATTGTCAGGGCCCCGTTTCACAAAGCTCTCCTAAGCCTAATATCTCGTAATTTTTCTCGTATCATTCCTACCTCCTATACTGTAACACTGACTTACGATAGTCGTAGCGCTACGAGAGCTTTGTGAAACGGGGCCCTGGCATGACACATGATGAGATGGTGTCGGAGGCTTTGGAAATCTACCGTGGTGTTTGGCATCAGTATCTCGTAGATCCTCCACGTGCCTGGATGACAGCCTCCACCCGTCTCCTCATGCCACCAGTGAGCTTCCGGATACGTTCCCGAGGTAGTACCCGTCGAGCAACACACCACTGCAGACGTTTCTGAGCCAGAGTTGGAAGCTTGGTGACCCCTCAGGACCTCAGACTAAGAGCCTTGATACGATTACGCACGGGTTTGGTTAACAAACGTCGTTTTGGCACCCAGAGTTACTTCAAACGATTGCTCGTAGCGAAGGGTTCACGTCTCATGTAACGAGACAGATTGCGATCTTCCTCTGGAGTGGTGTGTTACATTGTGTTATGCTGTGTTAGGCGCGGTGGAGTCAACTACTGGTTAAAGTGTTTGCTCGTCACGCCGAAGACCGGGGTTCGATTGCCCAGGTGGGTACAATGTGTGGAGCCCATTTCTGGTGTCCCCCACCGTGATATTGCTGGAATATTGCTAAAAGCGGCGTAAAACTCAACTCACTCACTCACTACACTGTGTTACGTATTTATATGTTCAAGTAACCTCTTGATCAGAAACTGAAATACACATGAGATATACACTTCCTAGGTCAGTTATCTGTCTTTCTTCATTGATGACTTAGCTTGTTTGTCTTTTATCAAAATTAATATTTTACTGAAAGTCACTCCAGCTTCAGCATTAGCCCGAGACATTAGCACAGAACCTGTAGGCCTAGATCGTCTGCTCAAATAGGGTTTGAGGAAGACGATTGTTGTATACCACAGAATCGTAATGTGAGATACTGTCAGCTTGCATGGCACTCGCTAATGGTGATGTCATGCACAAACAATCTGGTGTCCAATGGTGTTGTAACCATTGTAAGTTTTCGACACAACAAAACAGTAAACAGTTCTGTATCGTGCATAGTAAAACTTAACTTGCTAGGAAGTTTGGCGATCGTGCAATTCCAGCAGAGAACAGCGTTCACATCCTGCCAAGGCGACGTTCCAAACACATCACTCCATTGCAGATTTCTTTTGCCGCCCACAACGCATCTGAACATGCTCGACAACTAATTAGGCTGTAGAGGACGACTTAGGCGAGAATCTGGAAAGCGAGTGTATGTATGTCCAGAGATCATATGATATCACGGCCAGATGTTACGTGGGCGCCTCATATCGATTTGACATAAGAACGACTGAAATACAGGCATACTATAGATAAATGAAATAACAGCAATATTATTATTCTTTCTTCACATGAAATGAAGACATGAGCACCAAACAGAACCGACACAAATAACACAGGGCGTCATCCAGACCGCATGGCACAGTGGAAAGAGCAGCTGTCCAGCAGGTCGGTTGCTCAGTTCCAGCTGTGTCATACCCAAAGACCTTAAAACCTGGGACCTGTTACCCTTGTCTGTCGCTCGGCATTAACGGGGTAGAACGGGGACCCTGCTGGGAGGATGTGCATTGTGTCTGTACGAGGTACCGTGGCATGATTTCTCAGTGGACAGAAACAGCTTGGCTCGAACATATACACACAAAGAGAGACATACAAACACACATACAAAGAGAAACATACACAGGAACATTCAAAGAGATACATACACAGACACATACGCAGACACCCAGGCGCTCGCTCACGCACGCACACACACAACACATACACACATTTAAACGTTCATGTACGCCACCATATGATAACCTAAAACAAACGCCTCACAAGAAGTAATACAATAGATAATAAATCATGTCAGCTTTGACATGAAGGACATTTTGTTGGATTATTATTGCACGCTTCACCCTGCTGCTTATAGACTAATAACACACGCACACACAAACGTTCAGGTACACCACCATATAATAACCTAAAAACAACGCCTCAAAAGCAGCAATACAATAGATAATAATGTTTTATGATTCTATTTTATGTTAAGCAATGATGTTGGGAATACCTTAATAAGTTAGTGTCGCAACTTGGATCATCCCCACGTGTAAATGATATGAGTGTTCTTGGACTCGCGTACCTTTAACCGTATCTGATAGATGAGGGTTTGGGTGTAACTCAATCACAAACTACACACATATCAACTACAATAGCTCAGTATTATGTACCATCCATCAGTTGCTGTTACAGCCGACTTCATTGAAATTAGGAAATACTCAATCTCATATAACCATACTAATAATTTTGAAACGCACTTATGTCAGTTATTTCGAAATGCAACAAGGAATATGACAGCATTTGTGAGATAAAAATATCTTGTCACTCATCTTGGCACGCTAAGGAGACCAAAGATGTTTTGCTTATTTGACATTTCCTGTGCGACAATTTCCGAGTGAGAAGTGTGGGCAGAGAATGAAGGCAAGGATTTGTATGTGGTTCCGTCTAATGCCATCGCTAATATCCATTTTTTTCATGCCCCAGACCAATATATAACTTGCTTTGATGTGTCTGTTACATAATGTTGTCATCATGTCTGAAAGTCCAACAATGTTACAGCATGACAAATGTATCTGTTTGCGTGATGTGCCTGCTACATAATGTTGTCACCATGTCTGAAAGTACAGCAATGTTACAGCATAACAAATGTATCTGTTTGCGTGATGTGCCTGCTACATAATGTTGTCATCATGTCTGAAAGTACAGCAATGTTACAGCATGACAAATGTATCTGTTTGCGTGATGTGCCTGTTACATAATGTTGTCATCATGTGTGAAAGTCCAACAATGTTACAGCATGACAAATGTATCTGTTTGTGTGATGTGCCTGTTACATAATGTTGTCACCATGTCTGAAAGTCCAACAATGTTACAGCATGACAAATGTATATGTTGCGTGATGTGCCTGTTACATAGTGTTGTCATCATGTCTGAAAGTCCAATAATGTTACAGCATGACAAATGTATATGTTTGCGTGATGTGCCTGTTACATAATGTTGTCACCATGTCTGAAAGTCCAGCAATGTTACAGCATGACAATTGTGTATCTTTCCGTCATTTGCCTGTTACATAATGTTGTCACCATGTCTGAAAGTCCAACAATGTTACAGCATGAGTACTAGATACAGCGTCATGTCACTAGGTACTGCGTTATGTCACAAGGTACTGCGTGATGTCATAAGGTACTGTCTTCTGTCATTATATACTGCTTCATATCTGAAGGTACTGCGTCGTGTCTCTAGGTACTGCCTGCTGTCACTAGGTACTGCTTCGTGTTCAATTATATCATTAATATGGATCCATCATTAAATTTAAACCTTGTCATATAATTGTTTCGTCGATCTAAAAACCTATAATCTCATAAATGTATTATAGTTACCTTCAAGAATGCACAATCAAAATAGCATTGCCAGTATTTAGATTGTGGGATAGGCTCCCGGTGAGAATATTGGCCAATATTCCTGTTAGCGATACTCTTTTGACATTAACGAATCAAATTAGAATGTTCAAGTCCCTCATTATAGCAAACGTCAAACGTGTGGTCAGATTTCCCTGGCGAAAGTTAATAATAAATCCTATTTTTAACCCTGATAATATCAGCCTTGGCATGAAGAGTCTACAGGACATCAGGAACATTTTGTTGAGCAACGCAGTTCGATTGTATTGCACGCTTCACCCTGTTGCTGATAGACTAATAAACTATAGCAGACAAAACTGTTATCACAGAGATCTACATGAAACCTTTGAAGACTGTTTCGGTACTGTCATGGCGTTCCCTCAACACGGAAGTGACTAATTGACTAATAATCACCTGTTATTGCTATTGAAAGGTTTGTCTCGTGTATTGACGGAAGTACTGGGCATTGTGAGGCTATGACTGGTTACAAAGGGTACAGACGCTGTATAGCATTGCCCAAGAATGGTCAATGTACCTTCCTTCTCTGACCCTAATGGTGTCTCAGAATTATTCATGTCATTTATAAATATCAAGATTATGACGTCAATACCATTGAACCCTGTCAAGCTTGTCAATCTGATTAAATTCAGGCGAACATTTTCATCTGCATGGTTTACATTACCTGTCAGAAGCGAGATGTCTTGGCGACATGATCAAGTGCGGCTTTGCTTAACGTTTATAGAATAACCATACTCTGGCATGAACATACGACATGGCTGAGCTAAATATACCTCCTTCGTGGGCAGACATTCAGGCTTAAAGACTATTTCATTTGGCCTCTGTCTGCATCTGTGATGAAGGTGTCCTTTATGAGTGTGGTATGGAATTAATTATTGGTGTGATGTTAATTGATGTACTGGTATGATGTATGAGCACTGTATGCATGAGTGAAAGGTGTGAAATGTAGGCACTGATGTATGAATTGATGCATGGGTGAGTGCGTGAGTTAATATTTATTGTCACATTGGCAATATTTCAGCCATATCGTGACGAGAACAGTTCATAATTATATTTTAATGATCAATAAAGTTAGAAATAAAAAAACCTGTTGACGAAGAACCGTAAAACTACTAGTGTTTCACAGATATCCATTTAAAACAAGCAATTAAATCTAAAATATTGGAACTATAAATGACAATACAATATAAAAACAGGCTATAGATTGCCAACGAATTGATGCATGGAGTGACATTTATGCACTGGTACCCAACTGAATGATACATTAGTGTGGTATCAATTAATGCCCCTGTATTTCTGATATTTATACACACGTGTCGTAGGGTGAATGAGTGAGTTAAAATTTAACGCCACATCGGCAATATTTTAGCCATACTTCTAATCATATACGTGCATTACTTCTTACCACATCCGTGCATTACCTCTTACCACATCCGTGCATTACTTCTTATCATGAACGTGCATTACTTATCAAATCGTGCATTACTTCGTATCACACCCGTGAATTACTTCTTATCATATACGTGCATTACTTACCACATCCGTGCATTACTTCGTATAATATACACGCATTACTTCTTATCACATCCGTGCATTAGTTCTTATAATATACGTACATTACTGTAACCACATCCGTGCATTACTTCTTACCACATCTGGGGAGGTGGTGGGGTAACTTACCACATCCGTGCATTACTTCTTATTATATACATGCATTACTTCTCATCAAATCGTTCATTACCTCCTACCACATCCATGCATTACTTCTTATCATATACGTGCATTACTCTCTACCACATCCGTGTATTACTTCTTATCAAATCGTGCATTACTTCCTACCACATCCGTGCATTACTTCTTATCAAATCGTGCATTACTTCCTACCACATCCGTGCATTACTTCTTATCAAATCGTGCATTACTTCTTACCACATCCGTGAATTACTTCCTATCATATACGTGCATTACTTCCTACCACATCCGTGAATTACTTCTTACCACATCCGTGCATTACTTTCTATCATATACGTGCATTACTTCTTACCACATCCGTGAATTACTTCTTATCATATACGTGCATTACTTACGACATCCGTGCATTATTTCTTATAATATACGTGCATTACTTCTTACCACATCCGTGAATTACTTCTTACCACATCTGGGGCGGCGGTGGGTTAACTTAGTGGTTAAAGCGTTCTCATCAAATCGTGCATTACCTCCTACCACATCCGTGCATTACTTCGTACCATTTACGTGCATTACTCTCTACCACATTCGTGACTTACTTCTTATCAAATCGTGAATTACTCCCTACCACATCCGTGCATTACTTCTTGTCACAACTCTCAATTGCTCACTCACTAATCTAGTAATGACATTGATCACATATTACACCAAGCATATTTATATTTCACTTCCATTGACCATTACGTCAAATGTTCCATGATGTGAGACAAAGTTCCTTTGGAACAATAACGTAGTGTCGTATCGTATGTCATTGTGAACATGACGCCAGCGCATACGCCACACACTGCATTTGTACCTGCAGAAAAGAAATAAACGTGAACCGTTTCGAGTAAGTAATATACACGCATGATTTTGTATACTGAGCTTAGCTCGTGAGTTTTCCGATGAGCGCATCATCATAGATATGCAGTCACATGAACTGGGATAAAATGCAGTGAAGTCAATCAATCCCGACCTATTCACAGTTATAAATCTTGTATAGTGTTTAAAAGATCAAGGAAACATGCTTTCTAAAAGCAGAATAATAGCTTTGTTTGTTACGTTGTTGTTGTGAAAATGAACACAGATTTACAAATTCCTTTGTGATGTTATCAGACGTACATGGTTCTTATGTTAAGGATTTAAATCATCTTGGCTACTCTACTACGGATCCAACGCACTACGCATGTAGGCATTTAGTGCAGATCCACGCAATCTGCGGGTTCCTCATCTGATAAGGGTGAGTTTTAACATGTTGTTTTAAATTGTATCTGAACATACTGAAAGACATATAAAACTTCTAAAACTGCCACTCAAAGACATGTTTCCTCATTGTTAAAATTTAGCGGGGATACGGGTGGAAGTCTTACCAAAGAGGTGTTAGATTAATGCATCAGTGTGTACCTAAATGTATCTATTGTTTTCCAACCATCAGTACAGTTGGTTGGATGTGTAATTTAAGTATAATTTTTCGAAATTATATAGTTAAATATCAATTAGCTGTTTGCATTAAACATGGCGTATGCGGTAGGTAAATACCAGTTTAAACCTAATTGAATAAAATCGATTAAATTACATAAGGAATATATACTGAACATCATTGAAAACGCACCACTTATAAAAAATCAGATTATTCAAAGCACGTGTAAGGAATTGATATATTTTGAGTGGATAATAACAGATGGACGACTGACAAAAACAAAAATACAGAAAAGACGCTCATTCATTGAAATGTTCCACAGTCAGAAAGGATCAAACACACGTGGGGTCAAATCGAAAAGTCAATATCGCGTGTGACCGCCATTTGCATTGACACATGCAGTTCAAGGTCTCCTCATTGAGTCAATAAACGTCCGAATAGAGTTCTTGAGGATGGCATTCCAATTCTGCAGTAGTGCAGCCTCAATGTTCCCGGATGTTTCGCATCTGTTGTCGCCGCGAAAGTCTTTGACCAATTTCATCCCACAAGTGCTTCATGAGGGACACATCTGGCGACTGTGCTGGCCAATGAATAACCTGGATGTGTCGCTGGGCCAGATACTGCATGGAAAGTCTTGTTGTGTGTGCCCGTGCGTTGTCCTGTTGAAAAGTATGGACATCTTGGTGGTGATTGAAGACAGATACGATGTGATTCTGAACAATCTGCACACGGTAATAAAGGTGACTGCTAGCCCAATGTATACGCTCATTACGGTGTCTGTCAGTCAGAATTGGTCCAACGTAAGGACGTCGAGGATGGAGCCCTGCAGCGTGTCGCCAGTGTTCAATCACTGACATGGACAAGGTCAATATGGCGATCCTGATGGAGCGTCGTA